>CM023455.1:113706586-113778233 GCA_013339765.2 Haemaphysalis longicornis
GCGATTTCACTTCCCCATCTTATAACGTTTCATGGCAGAAAGAAAACGCGTACCAAGCAAACCCTATCACGACTTGACTGGACATTTTCCGCGAACATATAGATCAAAAAGACCCTCCCACGTCATTCGATGATTTTACGAATCTCATTCGAACTGGTACCCAAGCAGCCACCGAAGAAATCGAGTGCTCTTCAGACACACCGGCCCTCGATGCCCACCTCACAAACCTCTGGAAAAAAGTACACTTTCTCACACAATTGTACCGAACTACCGGCAAACGCCATTCAATCCTTGTCCGCATCCGCCGCCAGTATAAACTCATCACGTCATATCAACGTCACCTTTCTCATAACCACTGGAATAACCTCTGTGCAACGCTCGGTCATGGAAAAGGTCTTCGAGCTCTATGGAAGATCCACCAAAGTCTTGGCCCTAAGAAAAAACAGCGACTTCCCCTTTTTTCTACTCTCACTCTCACGAAAGACCCTGTCACCGTTGAGCATGATAATATTATGGCTTTCTTCCCCCACGCCCAACTCAATCCCCCTCCCCCTCTTCCATACATACCTATTTCCTCGCCGCAGGATGACTTCGACCTTCCCTTCACCTTCAATGAACTTCACACGGCCATTCATCAAGGTAAACCCAAATCTGCCCCTGGACATGACGGTGTAACTTAGAAACATCTCCGCAACTTGCCGAAGACTTCCCTTGTTGTCTTACTTGACCATGTTAACCGCTGCTGGGAAACTGGTGAAGTTCCTGAACCTCTTAAGTTAACTGTCATCTTCCCTATTCCTAAACCCAAGAAGCCTGGTACTGGCCCAACTGACCTCACAAACCTCCACCCCATCTCGCTCACTCCTGTGTTCTGTAAACTCATAGAACGGCTCATAAATAACCGTATGACCCATTACCTGGATTATGTACGGCCATAATTCCATCCTGCGCAGACTGGCTTCCGCCCAAACCTGAGCACTCACGATAGGCTCTGGCTATTACGCCGAGTGATAAATCGCTCCCATCATAACCACTCTCCTCCCGACCTGATACTAGCAGTGGACCTACGTAAGGCTTTTGATCGCGTCAGCCAATCCGCCATACTAGAAGAACTGGCACACGCCTACCCAAGCGCCCGGGCTCAAATCTGGATCCGAAACTTCCTGAACGCTCGTCCAATACGAATTCAAGGATCGCACCCAGGCTGGAGTCCTCGCACATACTACCTTGACCGCGGGGTACCTCAGGGATCCATACTTTCTCCGATCCTATTTAACCTCGCCATGGCGAGGGTAGCTCGAAATCTCGAGCGTGACTCTGCTGCCCGCTTCACAATATATGCTGATGACGTAACCATATGGACTGAATCAGCCGACTTTTATGCCCGGAAGACATGCAAACCGAACAAGCCGCAGTAAATAGCCTTGAATGCTCCTTGGCCACTCTTGGTCTCGAATTGCCCCTGAAAAAACCGAATTCTTACCCGTATTTGGCCACAAACCCCCTCCGCACTATAATCTTCTAACTCTTCTTCTCGCCGGTACCCCTATAACCGCTAGTTTCCAACCCATGCGATTACTCGGAATCCCAATCGGACACAAAAATAGCCCGTCAATATGGCTACAACAACTCAAACCTAAATGGAAAACAATTCAACATGCCATACGTCGCCTGTCGAACAAATTTGGTGGAGCAAGCCAGAAGGCGACCCAAACATTAGCACAAGCTGTCGCCATTGGTACCATAACTTACGCAGCCCAATCCTACGACCTTAACAAAACGCACATGAGAACACTTCAAAATCTGCACAGAGCCACCCTTCGCACCATCAGTGGACTACCCAAACATACTCGTCTTGAGAACCTGCAAGCTGCAGTTGCTCTTCCCCCTTTGGAAAATATCATTCAAGAGCAAGTACATCAATCCCTTCATAAACGCTCATTAACTCATCAAGGTGTCTCCATCATCGCCTGGGACAATCTGAAGCCGTTACAACCCAACGACATCCCACCGCCTTTGGCTCCCTGGAACCGCCCTTCTGTCACGGACTCTACAGCCACCCATCCCGTCCCGCGTAACGCCCACCCCGTCCGCGCAGCCCGCATCAACACCCTCCGGAACAGTAAACGCCCCAAGAAATTGATATTTACACCGACGCAAGCATAGCTAATCCACTAGTTGGCACCGCATGGACATCACCTGATCTCCCCTCCATCCAAGGCAAACGAACCCTTAATATTCCATGTGCTACCATTCTGGAAGCGGAACTCCATGCCATCATTCAAGCCATCGACTTCCTCATGTTCGACTTTCACTCCTGCGTCCCTTCACAAATACGCATCCTGACGGACTCATTCGAAGCCCTAAGGACACTACAAAGTCCCACATCCACCAACCCCATCGCCAACAAAATCCTGCATCAGATTTCCATCCTAAAATCAAGCGGCATCCATCTTCGCATCGACTGGCCGCCTGGACACGAGGAGTCTTCACCGGGGAACCAGGCAGCTCACTCGGCTGCACGGGAGTGTATAACCTCCAGTCCTCCGCTGCTACCCGACTTGGCTCCTCCACCTCCTGAGTCATTGCCGCCAGCCATGCAGATTCTACGGTACAAAAAGACAAAAAAGACCGCCTCAAGACCCTCACTCCAACCGGCTTTTTATCTGCTCTACCCCCGCTCCCAAGATCAGCCGACATTTTTATGAACAAATATTTTGCAAGTGCTAGCTTAACCCCAGAGACATTCCGTAAGTGGTATACCCCATCCCTGCCGCCTGGATGTCCCTTCTGCGCCTCCCTCACACCCGCCAATCTCCAGCACCTAATTTGGCACTGTCCAAAATTTACGCGTTACGGAAACTTCAAGCCTCCTCCAAATGCCTCCTCCTCATACATCGACCCTCGAACACTGGAACCCTCCACGCTGACTTAATTGCGCACTACTCTCTAGAAAGCGGTCTAGCGCGAGCAGTTAGAGCGTGAGCCTGCTCTCCTCACCCCACGTGGCCTCTTCTTCGTAAGGAGCCAACCAGCTTCAACTTGAACGGTTTATTTTCAAGATGTCCCAAGCCTCGAATATCCCACCCTCTACTCCCACTTCTCCCACTTGACCTAGCGTCTTCCTAATGTAATAAAGGCTATCTCCTCCTCCTAATACCCGCGCCGGCATGGCCCACAACTAATGACGACAAGGAAGAAGATGGGTACGGGGCGCAGCGAGCCCGGGCTCGGAATGGCTGCCTGTAAATAGTCGTATAAATACATCGCTTCATCGCCTCATGGTTCGTGTCATCTGCCGCCACGTTACATTTGGTGGAGTGTGTGGGTTCGTCATCCCCATCCTGGCCCTAGCACCGCATCGCATCGACGTGGATGCAGCCGCCAAGGACAACGAAGCCGCGCCGGGCCGCCCCAGCCCAGTCAAGATCAGAACAAGAAGATGTCCCCCGCCCCGTGGCCCCAGCCCGAAAGACCCGAATTAAGACCAGCCGAGACCAGCCCACTCAGACACGCCGATGATGTGTTCCCCGCCCTTCCGTCTGACGTCGATCGAGGACCTTCGGTGCTTCGTCACGGCTGACGCCATTGCTGTTACTGGGCCGGGCATCATCAACATCGTCATCCTCATCCGTGGCGGCTAGTGATTCGTCACTGCATTTTTCGTCTCATCCGCATTCAATCGCCAATTTGCCTCGTCGTCGACCGGGACGGTCCTCATCGACCGGAGAGGTGATGTCACGGGACAGGAAAATACCCGCGCCGGCATGGCCCACCACTAATGACGACAAGGAAGAAGATGGGTACGGGGCGCAGCGAGCCCGGGCTCGGAATGGCTGACTGTAAATAGTCGTATAAATACATCGCTTCATCGCCTCAGGGTTCGTGTCATCTGCCGCCACGTTACAATATTGAGGATGTCTGGGCAGGAATTCCTATATCTCTTCCTAGCAAATGTTTGCACGTGGACCAAGAAAGCTCCTCACAAAATGAAAGTTTTTCTGCGTGCAAACCTCACGTGCTTTTTGGTCCAAGAAAATTTGTAATCCCTAAGAATAAGAGTGGAAGACAAGGAATTGCGGTCATGTTAGACAATGCGAAAGCATATGTGTGATGCGCGATGTCACTGAGACTGTTTTCGATGTACTAATCCATATGCAGCCCACGTTCAGATTTAAGCTGGGAGGCCGGTTAAATGGCAATGTAGAGGCCGAAAGCAGTAAAAGTGACAGAATTGTGAAGCTCGGGGCAGCAGGTGTTGACATTACGTGTCTTTCTAATGTCAAAACGAAACGAAGCTGGAAACGGAGCTTCGACAAAGCGCACAGTGTTACGCGAGACGTCGCGTCTCGCGCAGAAAAAACGTTGGAAAAAGCGCACCGCAGGAAAACCAACATTGCACACTAGGTTTCCACAAAGGGCGCCTCAATCACACACCACACAAACAATGGGATGTCTTTACATATATAACGTCTTCCATTCGGACAGGCGACTGCGGTTTAACCCCATACAAATAAGTGATGATGATGATGAATGATGAAAGAGTTCTCCAACATGCACGCAGGTGGGACGTTGATTACGCCGCTTTCACAATCAATGGAAAGCTCAAATCAACAACAACGCTGACCTAACCGAAGCAGCACGCTCAGGCTACCTAATCACAAACCTAATACGTACAAACTCAAAAAATCAGAATCGGTTAGCTCAGCATAGTCATCTATTTGTACTTCGGCTGATGGAATTTTGGACCTTGCATTTACATCGTCGAGAGCTGCGCGGTTCAGCGATGTTTTATTGAAAAAGAAGCGCTACATTTCTTTCGTCTCCCTCTCACACAGCAATGGAGGTGGAGTGGACCGTCCTTTGGTCATGCGCTCTCACTACACGGTTGGCTTAATACGGCGGCTTGTTCCGAAAGTTGGAAACACCTCCTCGTGGGTGTCCAGTTTGAATGTGCGCTATGCCACTTACGATGAATACTCCGGTAACCGAAAGAGTAGTAACGGGGACGTTACCCATGCGAACGTCACCCTAGGTAATTCTGTCAATCTAGAGAGACAAAAAAAGGTCGCTCGTCATGCAGCTTCCCATATCTTGGAGAAGGCGTAAACAAAGATGCAAATTGTGGTGACGGAGGTATTCCTAGTGTTTCCGCCGAGATCAAGTAAAGCGGCGTATTAGAAGAGGAAGTATGTCTACAACATCTGTGGGCTGGTCCTGAAGAAAAAAATCCCGCCATCTCCACGAAGTGAAAGATCATGAGAGGGTTGAAGCTAAAATGCTTAGCGGCGAGACCGTGAAACATTGCTATAGGTCTTCTTGACGGCGCGCACCATCTCAATGAGTGAAGGACATAAGGCGCCTTCGTAGTCATGCTCACGTGTCGGTTTGTAGCGCTGTGCGAATTGCGCCACGTACCTCCCGTCGCGGCCAGAGAGTTGTGGGATCGGAACCGGGCGCCGCCACGTGAAGACCACCACTCCTCGCTCGCAAAGCTTGAGACATCCCACCGCTCCGTTTACAAGCCCGTCGACGACGTCGAGGTTTGTGGTGATTAGGTAGGGCTTGTTTGGGACGATGGGAATCTCCATGGGTAAGTCGGAGAATTCGGTGTGTGACATTTTAGCCACCTTGGCCATCGCCTTCTGCAGAGCGTCGGGTGTCACGCACCTTCGGTACGTGTCTTGAGCTCGCAGGCGACGAACGACAACCTCTTCTTCTTCCTCTCCTCTTTGTTGGGCAGCAACGAACGCGTTGAACGTTTTGACCTCTTCGGCCAATCTTTGGTTGGCCAATTCCTAGGGGGATCCTGCCACAATCATCATCGTGGTGCCGTGTACAGCAGCAACGAGGGACGGGACAGGGCCCGAGCAAGAGAGCTTCGCCCATAAAAAAATTTAGTAGTACACGTCTTGTCAGGACTTCGATGCGAGCCGTGAACCTCAAATGCAAAACGTTTGCCCACATCGGGTGTGGGCTTTCGCTGTTGCGCAGTGGAGCACTCCTGCAGCCTGATTGCTCCAATAAAGTCGTAGCTGGGGAAGAGCAAAGTTGTTTTATATCCCCTGTAAGCTGCTGAGAATGACATTTCGTTTGGTCCGCTTGCACTACGCTCGCGATTCCAGCAGCAACAGACCATTGCTACATTGGTGCACATTCATTTTCACTGTTGTTACATAGAGCGTGATTGTGTTCAATTGTCTGGAGGGGAAAGTGCGCGGGCGGGTACGAAGTTGATGGTACGTGAAAGAAAAAAAGGCCTGAATTGCATTGACTATGCAATATAGACAACGGAGGGTAGAACCGTTTCGGCATGAACCGAAACGTTATGTCTTTTTTCGGTTCAGTTCCGGTTCGGTTTCAGCGCGCTCAAAAAATAACGGTTCGGGTTTGGGTTCAGCTCCGGCCAAAATACCGGTTCGGTTCCAATTTTCGGTTCGGTTCGGTTCCGGTTCCAACCCGTAATATATATATATATATATATATATATATATATATATATATATATATATATATATGTGGTCGAAGAAGAAAAGTTTCCAATGGTCCAGAAGAAACATTAGAAATTAGAGTCCGACGCTGGTCTCAAAACACAAACACAAAAAGGTTTACCAACGTTTCGACTGGAATACCAGTGTTTTTCGGAGACATCCTATTTCTATGAAGACTGGTCCTCCAGTCGAAACGTTAAACTTTTTGTTTTGGTTTTTTTGAGACGTGCGTCGGACTCTACTTTTTGACACACACACACACACACACACACACACACACATACACACAACACACATATATATATATACATATATATATATCTGACCGAGGTTACTGTGCCATAATTACTTCAAAGGCGCCATGGTTTCCTTGGATTTCTAATTGTGTTTCTTCTTTTTCTTTTCTTTGCTAGCACCGATTGACAAAACATGGTTCGAGAACATACATACCGTTGGTCGTGACATTACCAACAATACTGCAAAAAATTTCTTTTGTACTACTGGTAAGTGCAAATAAGTTGACGGCACGCAATGCTGAATTTTTGCACATTGTACAATATCTCCATTACAACACGAGGATGATAAACGAACCTATATATTTACTACAGCGAAACGTGAAACGGGATAGCAAACTTTGCAACGTTAATTACAAAAAAATGAACAATAGGCTTCGTCGCTTGAAACATCTAAAATGCTCAGACAAACACCGGGCTAACCGGAAGACTTGCGTATCTGCTAATCGGTGATATAGATTATTGTAAGACAAGATTTTCTGTATTTATACATATTCGATATCTATAAAATTCTAAGATACCTATAACGATCCCTTTGTCAGGTTTATTGTAAAAAGGAGGCTTCTAAAACTTACCGTTTTCCGATGGTACAGCAAATCGCCACATTGTCGTTATCAGCCTCTTAAGGGACAGGCAACCGATTTTTGTGGAGTGCATATCTTCTAGTTCATACAGCAGGCAGCGTTTTATATGCTGTTGTAGCCACACGAAATTTCTAAATGAACAGGCGGAAATAATGTCGATTTTGTACTAAAACTTCTGAAGTCCTGAGCGTGGCACTAAGTTACGTGTCCAAAAAACTCTGTCAATTTCAATGCGTAAGTTCTAAATTGCTTGCATTAATACAAAAGGTTTTACAATATAGTTGTTTTAGCGGTTGATAAGTTTTAACGGGACCCAGCAACAGTTTCAATAAGCGCTTTCACTCTTTCCATTGGGTCTGGAACAACTGCGAGAGCTACAGTTATCGCCAGCACGGAGCGGCGCTGCATGATTGGCTCGTCGCACCAGATACGCCTTCCATTTCTGCTTTGCTTTTATGGATTTTTTTAAAAGTTGCTATCGAAAAGCGTTCATTGTTGCAACTGAAGGAAAACCAGCCAACAGCGGCTACATTGCCTTAGTGACGTAATTCGCGCCATCGAAATACGTCAAGACCGGGGAAAGAAAGAAAAATCTTTTTGAACGAGTGTACAAGCTACAATGATGGGCATACAGCAGTAATTTCCGGCTGAGGTGCTTTGTGACCTTCGAATCTAAGTACTGTGTGTGTTGGGTGACTACGTTCTGCAAGCATTTAAGATTTCAAAAAAAGTTGAAGAAAGTGTTCCATGGTCCCTTTAATTAAAATGCATTTTGTCATCCCACGTGCTGTTAAAAGTGTGTTGCCGCAAAACTCACTCTCATGGTGGCCAGCATTACTTGTGGTATGACATGCGCGTATGGCTGGTAGGTGTAAATATTCAAATTTCAAAAGTTCTAGGGCGATATCAGCAAGGCAATTTCGGGTTGAGGTGTTTTAAGTGATGTCCTTTCATTTGGCATAATAAAAATACCCTCATAAAAATGGGTTGTCTGTCTCTTGAAGTCCACTGCAGGGAAGATGCCTCTCTTATTGGCTCGGAACACCTCTTTTCCTGCGCTGTCCGAGTGACATGACCGTGCCTCTGAGCAGTCGTAATGATCGTATGTGCCTGAAGAAGGTATGTCTCAGAATTTTCTTTAAACATTCATCAGTTCGTAACAATTTTAGGATTTCTTTCTGACATTTTTCACATGTGGCATAGTTGTTTTTCTCCAAAAGAATACCCCAAACGGGAATACTGCCATTAAAATAGATATCGTGTTTAAGGCAACGCATAGCTTAAGAATCGCAGCTTGGAATTTAGTAACAGGAACATAGCTGCTGAAGATTGGTAGAATGCTCCTTATTAAAGTAAATGACTGCAATAAGACAGTTTACATTGGTGCGTTATTTCGACAAAACGAGGGTCTGTATATGGTGGGATGAATTCATCTATACACAATATTGAAACAAATAAAAGAACGAACGCTCAGCCCTGATCTCGCTGGAAGTCCTTTATTGATTGCCAAACCGTGTTGACGTGCAATCGGCCATTCTAAAATTTTTGACACACCTGCTGACTGTCTGTGATGATCACTGAAGCTTCGTCGCCTCAGTGAAAGTTCTATCGACCACTTACTTGGCTTAGAGGGGCTGTCTCCGGGAATTGAAAGCCTGAATCGGTGTTCTTTATACAAAAGAGCACTGGCTGCAATAGCTCCTTTTCCGGCGTAAGGCGCCGCATTCGTATAACCGATAGCGGTTTATCTTGGTGCATTTTTAATATTCCTCTGGCAAGTGTCCCCTACGACCTATTGGTGCACTGGGTGCATATTGTCGAGTAAGATGAACATAATTGAATGTCTTCGTTTAAGTGAGGTACGTTTCTAATCTGGAAAGGCGGGTGGTATATTTGGGTGAACAAGGATGAGCTTCCCAGTTTCTATCAGTCCTGACCTTAGTCTTGGCAAAGAGAAAAATCTGTATAATCTAGGCAGCCTTAGTACGGGTCGTCGGGCCACTCTCTCTTCATTAGAAGAAGGCCGGTCCGTTTTTCTACAAAACATGTTCGCTAGATGTGCTTCCCGAGAGGCTCATAGCCTGCTTATACGCCTTATTTCTCATAGTGTTGTTTTCGATAGATGCAAGACGCTTAGCAGTCCGCAATATAAGGTGCAGGCAATCTCAACACAACGAAGGCCTTGAGAAGGTGAAGCGGGCCCGCTTCCCTTACGCTTCTGGGTTTCGTCGCGACTCCTCGTATCGTAGTGGTTGCCAGTAGGTTGTGGTTTTTCCACGGAGATGAGGAGAGTGTTGAAGCCGTCCGCCTTGAATATCAGTCCTGAAATCTGAATGCTCCGAGATTGCGCGATTATAAAGCCTTCTAGGTCTAGGCTGATACCAGGCAAGCCGGAAAGGCGAATTGTGAGTGGTGAGACCAACAGTGGCTCAGCCTTCCGGGAGGGCCGATGAGACTACATGACTTGGCATAGTCTACGACCCAATCCTCTTCTTCTTGCAGACATCTCTCTGCATCCTCAATTGACCTGTGGTAACCAGATGTTATTATCCACGTGCAGGCCTTGCCGGTTCCCCGTGAAATTGTTGAGGAGTTACGACAGGATTGAAAAGCATACAAGGCAATTTTGAAAATGATACAGACAGGACAGCCAGTTCAGGTCTGCCGGCTCTACCCAGTAAAAAGGAATCTGTAGCCAGTTACCGGAGTTTTAATATTTTTTTTCTGAGAGAACACTTCACGCATAGTTTTCTACACTAGCTCCACATTTATTTATGGTCAGCTGGAATATATTCGCTGTGTGGTTGAAGTGTTAAAGGGGCCCTTGGATATCCAATGCGAGGAGGCCAGGGAAGGCAGTTACGAGTCGCAGTGGCAATCACGTAATCTCGACAGGCCTAAATTGGTCCCTGATTTAAGTACTGCTTCAATTTTTGTGGCGCTTTTGTAATTAAATACATTATGTATTTGGTTAATTTTGTTTTTATTTTCTTCAAATTACTACCCAGACTTGCTTTATTTTTATATAATATTATCTTGTGCGTGTTTTTTCTCAATTCAATTACTTTTTTCGATTATTAGGTTCGAGAAAACATAGTTTCTACGTTTAGATCTACGGCTAAAAATTTACCCAGAACTTTTTCTATGCACATTTCCTGCATTGTTATCCCCGTGTAGCGAAAGGAAAACTAACACACAATCGTTCCAGGTGCATGCCGACAGTGAACGCTTTAGTGAAGACTCGATATAGTAAGATCGGGCCAACATATAAACCTTGATTCCATTGTGAATGAATCAAAAATCAAACTCTCAACCAGTACCTTTTCACAATTGTGGACATTTGTATGGTTCTTATTTTTATGTGTTATTAAAATGTGGTTAAAAGAGCACATTTACAGCCGAATTTGGAGCAAAAGGGTAGTGCACGAGAGTTAGACTTTAATTAGTTCACAATGTGTTAAGAATACGCTTCAGCTCTTCTTTGTAAAGACTTCTCAGCATAGATTAAGAAAACGCTTCAGTTTTTCTTTCAAAGGAATCCTCAGGATGGATCCTAATTAAAACAGTGTTGGCTCAGTAGTTGGAAGCAAGTGCATTCTCCCCTAGTGGCATGTGACGTAAATGAGAGCTATGATCTACTTGACTTTAACACTAAGACGTCAAATGGTTTCAGGAAACAGTGTTTTTTTTTGTTTTTTCCGGCTGGCGTTATGCATTGACGAGAGTTATTGGAGCTAAACAAGCAGGCACATTAGGGCCAATTACGAACAAGTACATACTTATGCGTCGTTCGTCCAACCAAAAGTTACATAAACATGCCTGCAACACAATTTTTCGCCACACGCGCAATGCTAACTGCATCGCCTAAAACTTCTACGAAACAAAACTAGTGTTCTATGCAACATCACATCAAAATCAAATCATGTAGAATGTTTCAAAATATTGTTGGGTAAGCTAGTTTATCAGAACGCTGGATCAACCATCACGCATAAGGTCATTCCGGTGGAACGGGGTAATGAGATTGCATACTGTGTGGATATCAGCAAGCTAGTTCGGGCAACATAGCAAGCCAACCGCGCCAGCAATAACAGGTGGGAGTATTTGCTGGCCTGCACAGGCATAAAATCTTGCGCAATGGCCAGAACAGTAGGAGAACCAAGAACATGGCCACAAGATAGCGCGGCGATGCTATTCGTTTATATTAAATGTTTGTTTCGTAATTAGAAAAAAACGTTTGTGGCATTGATTTTAGTGAATGTATCACTATCACGGGCACCTTGGGATATAAATGGTAAATTGAGATGGAAGAGTTGTGAGCATGAAGTGAACAGAAGTAAAGCTGTAAACATTTGATTATACTAAATATCAATAATAGAAGAAACGCTAAAGAAGAAAGCCTAATACCAATGGTGAGAAACATGCCATTTAGAATAGAATAGAATTTTATTTAGAATAGAATTTTATTTCATGTTCTTTATAAGACATGACGGGGCGAGAGAAAAAGCTGCTGTGGACAGCTTGACGAGCTCTCGCCCCGTACCAGTGTACGGGGCAAAGTTATAAACGCACGCAGGGATAAGATTTCATTAATGCATCAAATAGATGAGATGCCGTGAAACAGGTGTAAAGGCTGCATTGTTGAGTTGCGCGCTACACATGTAGACCGGGTAGTACTGAAGTAACAGCTTGGTGGCAGAGGTTTCACTAGTGAGAAATGACAAGTGGGGAAAACCCTTTGGGAATAAAAAGAGTTGCTGTGTCCAGACATGATCGAATAAGAGGGCTTCACCGGAAGATGAGGCAGATGCGGTACGAAAAACGATGGCAATTTATTCTCAGTACGCCAGAGCAATTACGTACCTGCTCTTCTGCTCTACGAACTGCTCTTCTTTTCACCTTTCGAAGGACTATGCTGAGTAGAAGGAGACGTGTTTTTTCACGTGACTTGTGTCCATTCCACAGAGTACATGTCTTCTTTTCTGCGAATGCCTGGTCTTTTGTATTTTTTTCTTTGTCAGCCTGGTATTTTGGCCCCAAGATGGTCTTTTTGCTGATAATTCTCTTCTGTGGTGTGCAGCGTTGCCGCCGGCTGGGATCTTCAGTACAGTATTGAAAGTTATTCTCTCTTGTCGAGTGCACTAATCATGCTAGCATTTGCGGTGGCTGCATCGACTTTGAGGTGCGGCATTTAAACAGTGGTGGTGGGGTCAGACCCAGCATCACGGTTTCCCTTCCCTGCTATATCGCGGATTTTTATCTCGTAACTATGCTCTTTGATGCTGTGCCTGCGTGCCACCGTAGTTGATAACCACTCCAGCATGCCAGACCTCTTGTTCCAATTCTCTATGAAACAGGAATCATAGGTTTAAACGAGCGCCACGTGATCAACTACAACAATCTCGCCATTGCCACAGGTGGGACGCATGCACACGTGGTGGAGACACTGGGGCACAGTTAATGTAGCAGCGTAGATGCACGACAAGAAGGGACATGACGAGGATTCTAAATTCATGTGGGAGAACCGCATGAAGAGTGAGGGCTCGTTCGATGACAAGGATGATATGAAAGACGACCAAGGAAGATTTACAAGACTCGACGCCACCTAGGAGCTGAGGTCACTACCTAGTTATCACCACCGTCAGTGCTGTATTTTGCCGTTTTTCATACTCAAAAGACTAGTGAGTATCGTGCCATAGTGGCGTGGTCCGACATGCGGAATCAAAAGTGCTGGCCGTTCACTTCACCATGTGTCGTTGTGCCGAATATATAGAGTGTTACCAGCACGGGTGGAATAGACGATGTGGCATAGCGAACATTTTGGCATTGGCAGGGCCCAAGGGCACCTAGGGAGCTAAGGAACTTGAGACTACTAAGTGACCAGCTGCGGTTGCCCGGCTGAGCACGAGTACGCGGCCGCGGCCTAGATTCCCTGCCGCGGCGGCCGCTTTTCTGGTGGAGGCGAAAAGCAAAAACATACGTGTGCGCGAGATTTCAGCGCACGGTAACGATGCCCAGGTGGTTAATCCGGAGCCCTCCACTAGGGCGCGCTTCATCACCTGCGTTGCGTCGGCGCATTAAACCCCACAATGAAATCGAGACTACTAAGTGAAAGCTTGGCTAGGTGTCAAACCGCGGTAGTACTACCGTCGTTTCTAGACCCCTTGTGATAAAGCAGAGAAAGACAGAAAGCCGGCTATAATGGAGGCGTAACGACGTGGCCGACGTTCTTTATAAGGTGGTGGGGGTGATGGTACTGCTAGTTAGATTGCTTTTACCTATTCGGGGAACTTGAACAGGAAAAAGGCTCGAGTGGCTTCCATTCGCATTATCCAAAAAAATCTTCGTTGTCGCTGTGGTTGTATTCGTTGTCCGGTTAAACATTGGTCTTCACTGTATTGAGTCGATAAAAAACGTGTGCTTTGATAAAATCTGAACCCAGCTCTGCACAGTTGCATCCCTGGGCTCTACCGAGGGTGCTATCGTGGTACCCTGCCAGCGGGAAACAAAGGGTGTTAATTTAATTCCTTTGTGCCCGCCTCAGTCTACTTGAGGGCATTGGTTTGAAGTGGGGAGCCTTGATGGGCTAATGTGCCAGCTTCACAAAATTCCCAGAACCCTAACTTGGAAAGGCAAAAGTTGTAAAATAGGGCGTGTCTCGCGTTCTTACCGAGAAAAACACGAATGAAAACAACGAGACAAAATTGCGATGTAGAAGTAAAGAAGTGTTTAGTAGGTATCCCAAGTGTTTCGTCTTTAAACCACGTAAGCAGTTGTAGGTGTCCCTAGGAATGTTTATGGCCGCTAGGAGCAAGAGTATACGCTGCAGGGCGGGTCTAAGTGATGGCACGCCACCCGGTGCAGAGCTGCGCCATAAAAATGACAGGCTGAAAATAGCGGTTTCTTCTCTGAATATGCTCTGAGCGCATTAACTCGTCTTTTTTATGCAACACATAACCTATTTCCCGTAATAAACCCCAAAAAACACACAACGGGGTGTCAAGACACCAATTTTGAGGTCACTGGTCACGAATTACAGACAATGATTCCATACGACTACTCCTCATGAGGCCTAAAAGTTTACCCTTTGTCCCTGTCCTCCGTTTGAATGTACACCTGCACTGTGTTCGAGTTTTTGCAACTTCAACGCAGGCGGTTTTTGCGCGCTTTTTTACATAAAGAACTCGTCACAGACGACGTTGCGCAACACATTGCAGGCAAGCCTTCTTATCGTCGCCCTATCCCGTGTGCGCATGCACCAGTGTGCACAAGGTACAAATTCAAGCTGGCACAGGGCTATGCGCCCACATCCAGCCACGACGACCAGCCAGTTGAACGCTTCTATGAAGATGTGAAATCGGCAATGGCTAAATTAAAAACACAATATACCATAGTTATGGGAGTCTTCAATGCTGAAGTAGGCAAGCAGCAGGCTGGAGACACGGCAGTTGAGAACTATGGTCTGTGTTGTAGAAATAACTGAGGGGCTGATTAGTAAAGTTCGCACAACAAAACAATATACGCATCATGAATGCCTTCTTCTGCAAATGGGAGTGCCGGAACTGAACGTGGAGGAGCCTGAATGGGGAGTATAAAAATGAAATAGACTTCATACTATGAGATAACCCTTGCGTCATGCAGCATGGGGAAGTTCTCGGAAAGGTAAGGTGCAATGACCACCATTGGGTAAAATCTCGATTTAGGCTAGGTTTGAGGAGGGACCGTAACAAGCTAGTATGAAAGAAATCGAGCAATGAGGTAACAGTAAGAGGGAAAATTAAAAAAATTAGGATCGTGCTGCAGAACCGATGTTAGCTCTAACCGAGGAAGCAGCGCTTATGACACAGGAAGCCAGCGACAATGTTACAAGCATCATCACGGAGTGTGCAGTAGAAGCGGAAAGTACGATGGGTAGACAGGATACTAGCAGAGTCCGTCAATGCTTTGACGGACTCTGATACTAGTAAGCTTTCCCAAGAGACGAAATATTTGACTAGGCAACCGAAAAGAATGACAATATCAACCAAGGCTGACAGAATATAACTAGCGGAGCTTTTCAAGTTAATCATTAAGCTTGCGACAGCTGACATACGGAAGTATAAAATGTAGAGAATTCAGCATGATGTGAAGAACGGAGGCAGCATGAAAGCAGTGAAGAGGCGTCTATGAATGGGAAAAAATCATATGTATGGTAAAGACAAGCAAGGTAATGTCATTAAAAATAGAGATGAAATAGTTATAGTAGCGCAGGAGTTCTATACAGATCTGTACAGTATTCATGAAATCCAGGATAATACTTTACGAGGAATTAATTCAGAGGAGGTAGACATCCCACCAGTAACAACGAAAGAGTTAAGAAGGCTTTGAAAGAGATGCATGGCGCAAAGCAAACCAGTGAGGATCAGATAACAGCAGACCTCTTGAAGATGGCGGCAAATTTCACTAGAAAAACTGGCAAACCTGTATGCGCAATGTGTTATAACCGCGAGTGTACCGGACTCTTGTAGGAATGCGAACATCATACTAATCCATAAAAAAGGTGACATGACGGACTTGAAAAATTACAGGCCGATCAGAGTACTGTCAGGCGTCTACAAGGTACTTTTTAAAGTAATCGGTAACAGAATATTGACAACTTAGATGTATGTTATATGTATGTTAATAAACAACCCAATAAATACGCAGGGTTTCGTCAATGATACTCAAAAATGGACCATGTTCCACGATCAATCAGGTGATAGAGGAATGCGGTGAGTATACTCCACCCTATATATAGCCTTCATAGAATATCAGAAAGTATTTGATTAGGTCGAAACGTCAGCAGTAATTTAGGCATTTCGATGGCAGGGTGTAGGCGAGCATTACGTAAAAATACTAGAGGATATCACAGTGGGCCACAACACCACCGTCCTACATAAGGGGAGTAGTAAAATACCTATAAACAATAGCGTCAGACAAGGAGAGACAGTCTCTCCAATGTTATACACAATATGTTTACGAGAACTATTGAGAACATTGGATTTGGAACAGGTGGGAGTGAGGGTTAATTAAGAACACCTTAGTAATCTCAGCTTTGCTGATGGCGTTGCCTTGCTAAGTAACTCTGGGGAAGAATTGCAAAGCGTGATTACCGCCCTGGGCAAGCACAGTATAATCATGGGCCTGAAAATATTAGGCAAAAAACTAAAGTAATGGGTAATAACCTGGGTGGAGCACAGCGGTTTGAGATAGGTGGCGAGGCAGTGGAAGTGGTAAGCAAATATATCTACTTAGGCCAAGTAGTGACCCGGGATCCCAAGCATGAGGCAGAGATAATTAGAAGGGTAAGAATGAGATTGAGTGCATTCGGTATCTCTTCTCAGATAATGAACGGCAGCCTACCAATGTCCCTGAAGAAGAAACTGTGTGACAGCTGCATCTTACCGGTACTCACCTTCGGGGAAGAAACTTGGAGGCTCACTAAGAGGGTTCAACTTAAATTGACGTCGGCTCAGCGAACAATGGAACGGAAAATGATAAGTGGAACATTAGGAGACAAGAAGAGGGCGGAATGGGACAGGGAACAAATGCGTGTTAAGGACATACTAGTAGAAGGACACACTAGTAATAGAAGGACATACTCGTAGGACATACAAGCAGGGTAGTAATGCGATGGCAATGTAGTTAAGCATAGATGTAACGAACCTCTATTGAACGAATTCTTGGATTTAACAAAGTTTTCCAATTCCCGATTGCCACCCCATTGAAGCCCATGTGTTTATGAACTCCATGTAACGAAATGTGGCGGCGGTTACCCCTGATGTAACGAAGATGGCGAGCTGATCCGCCATTGTTTTTTGCACTTTTACTCCAATATCGGCCCGAGAAATGAACTAATTTTGCGAATACTAGCACTACTGTAAGAAGCCAGGAGCAATGAAAACATCTAAATCGCCTAAACACAAAATTCGTCATCTTGATGATAATGATAAACGGAGGGGCTAGCACCATCGTGTATATATTCGTAGCTGCAACCTCCGGTTCCGCTTGTGTAGCGTGACACCCCACCAGCTTGCATTAGTAACAACCCTTCCCATTTTTTTATTTTTCCCGCGCCGCAAATTACAGTGCTTTTCCACGTATGAGTGCGGCTTCGGTTCCAGACTTAAGTTTTGAAGTGCTAGGCCGTCCAGTCGGCGTGTAGTCGGGCGTCTCCACTTTTTTTTGTGGTATTGGTTCGTCGGTAATGAGTGGTACTACTAGAAAAAGAAAAGTGGTGTCTTTTGAAGAAAAGCGCACAATTTTAAATGCCTTCTCAGCTAGCGAGAAAGAAGAATGTTGCCGCCTCATATAGTATTGCAGCCAGCACCCTCCCAACAATCTTGAGTGCGGTAAAGATCATCATGTTCGCAAAAAGGCACCCTTTCAACAGAAGTCCGGTTCTTGAAACGCGTTAAAGCGCCGAAAAGTGTGAAAAATCACGCCCACCTCCCCTCGCGGGAGCCCTGGTGTGATGCGACGCTGAGGGGGGGGGGGGGGGGTTCAAGCGCAAGCGGAGAGCAACCGTCGACCGAAAGGCCGCCGGAGAGCGGCACCCCGGTTATATGCGCAGCGCGCCCCGAAGGAGAGGCGACCGCGGAGAGAGAGAGTACTGCACA
This sequence comes from Haemaphysalis longicornis, assembly GCA_013339765.2. Lineage (NCBI taxonomy): Eukaryota > Metazoa > Arthropoda > Arachnida > Ixodida > Ixodidae > Haemaphysalis > Haemaphysalis longicornis. The sequence goes on from CM023455.1 coordinate 113,724,589, forward strand.
TGCGCGCTGGGGTGCACACCAGCAGATGTTGAGAGAATGTGTTCGCTCTCACCTAGGCACGCGCCGGCGCCAGTGCGTCTGCCGCGGGTATGACGCAACCCAATCCAACACAATGCACTTTAATCGTATCTAATCCAAATCCAATCCAATCTAATCCAAGTCAAGCCAAGCCAAGCCAACCCAATGGAATCCAATCCAATGCCCCTCGCGAGAGAGTGTTCGCTATCGGAGAGGAGAGGGGGAGAGTGGAAAGGCTGCGAACAACAACGGACGCACGCAGGAAGGACAGCGCCGCCGACAAGAGATGCTCTCACCGCAAATCTAAAAGCAAAAGTGATACTTGAGTTACATTTGTTAATACGATGGCAAGTGGCCTCAATTTTTTGGGGCGTGGTGTAGTGCCGAACTTTGTGCGTAAGCAAGAGGCGCAGCTGACGCAGTTTTTCGCTGTGAAATAAATCCATGGATGATGAGTTCACCTTCACTGATGTCTAGCGTTTTGGCTTCGTTTCTGATTCTTTTTTGCGAGCCCTAACTCGAAACCTGCATGTAACGAAAACCCGGATGTAACGAAAAATTGCTAACTTTTGTCAACTTCGTTACATCCAGGTTTAATTGAATAACCGTTGGTCATTAATATTAACAGAGTGGATCCCTATAGAGGGCCAGCGTGGCAGGTGGCGGCAGAAAGTTAGATGGGTAGATGAGATTAAGGAGTTTGCGGGGATAAATTGGTCGCAGTTAGTAGAGTACCGGGATAATTGGAGATCCGTAAGAGAGGCCTTTGCTCTGCAGTTGGCGTAGATAGGCTACTTATGATGATGTCAAACTGGCGGCATGATTGCATCGAGTCAGCTGCACGAACATATTAAAAAAAAACAAAAATGGCGGTCGCAACATCCCTCGTGTAGAGCAATGGGAGACGGTTTTTGCTCAGCTCCGACCCAGTGGACAAAGTCTGGGCCATTCAGCTGGCCGAAGACGCTGCTAGAATCCAAGGGCTCTTTGTCGACGTCAAGGAGTACTGGCTGTTTTGCAATAAAGTTTTTACTGTCTTACTGTCTACCGGAGCTGCATGCGTGTTGTTTTTCAGGTGCACTAGGTGAAACATCTGCAGGAGCAGACTCCATTGTTTGTCCTACGTCTTGGCTCATGGATGCTTTCGGGTCTCTGCTCACCAATCACTACTTAGATGAAGAACAGAAAAGGGGCTTGTTCCGTCAGTCACAAAGCATTGAGAAAGCTGCTAAGCTTTGCAAGTCGGCAGCATAGCTGAGCTTCTTTTTCACATAATAACTTGGATAGAAAGAATACGGATGTGGGTAATAGCGGGCGACGCGCGTAACAGGACGCAAGGCTTTCAATACAGAAAAAATAACCACCGCAATGGGTTCCTACAAAGAGATCGACAATTTTGCACCTCTATAGTTATTGCGTTTAGGACTCTAGAACAGAGGCTGTAATACATGAGGAATGAGGCTGTCCCCTCATTCTCCTCTCGCAACGGCGCGATCGAACTGAAAACTAATGGAACTTGTGTCGACCCCATGTCTGCTTCGTATACTACTCAGGGTTCCCCTACGGGAAGATTGCGAAATTTTTAATGAGCAATACGATTCCAATTGCGGTGCAGACAAGGCATACATTCCGTGTTAGCCTTCCGCTGCTCTCTGTGCAAATTCACAGGCATTGAACACCGCGATACTGCGGGAGATTTTCGATGCTAAGCATCTCATGCTCGGGGCTGTGTCCCTCCCTCCCTTGTCGTTGTTGTCCGCCGTCCACACACCCACTGCGCATGCCTGGCCAGGCACCATTGATGATGATTGTGGCAGGATGCCCATAAGAATTGGCCAACCAAAGCATCCATCACGAGATAGCTTCGCGTTCAACCACCGTCGTCATCTTCCTGTAGGGGAACCCTGAGTAGTATGCGAGGCATTCCTCCTGTCCTCTCCGAACCTCCTCTCTTTTCCGGCGTTCCACCTCTCCTGTCCGAAACTCCTCTCCTCTCCGGGACTGCGCAACGAATGGCTACACGTGCGGCTCCGCGCGCGATAATGCGAAGCAGCTTAGGGTTAGAGACGTGACGGTAGCCGCCGCAGATTCGGCTGGGGGCGCCACTGAAGCTCCACGGTATAAATGACGCGCGCGCGCGCTCCTCTCCCTCATTCTCCTCCCGCAACGCCGCGATTGAACTGAAAATTAATGGGAACTTGTGTCGACCCCATGGCTGCTTCGCATACTACTCAGGGTTCCCCTACGGGAAGATGGTGACTTCTTTCTGGTAAGTGTGTTTGTTCCCACCGGGAACTATGCACTGGCGTATCTAACTGCACTAAGTCTGAGCAATCTTCTAATACGAGCTAGATAGCTCAGTTGGACAGTGCTTTTAAGGTATTTTATTAGCTATATCATGCAATACACTGTGAAGTTAAGGAACGTGTTGTTTGCTTTCGGCTTCGTGCTCTATAAACACTATTTGTTTATCGTCTCTCCTCCGAAAGTGCGTTTTGTTTTGTAGACGGACTGCGAGAGGTGTACCAGAAAATATTCATCTCCGTTAGTTTGTACATAATCAGTGGCTTCAACATCGGCTTGCTGCGAAAGGAGCGGTTGGTTACCTGTTGAACATTACTTGAGCGCCCTTTCCGAATTTGCTATCGAGCCTATTATCTGGCCACCCACAAGGGAAGAGTTTCTGAAGAATAATCTCACCCGTAGATGTACAGATCACGTCAACGTGGAGCTTCTTACCTTTCTTGTACGGCTGGGGCTATAATTATGTAGAAAGTATTAGATCACTGCTTTGTTGTGGGTCAGTTAACGAAGCTTAACTATTTACCACCGGATCTCACTCATACTGTCCCCATCTGAGATAAAAATGTTTTATAAACAAATTGCTAGCTTTGACTGCAATTCTGTCATTCAAGATAATAAGAATGCCATTTCATATGGCAATTTCGTTCGCACTTTAGGCCAGATGAAGGAGTCTTGTAAGGAAACGGTAGTAATAAAAAACTGAGGGCTTACTTATGGTGTCTTGGCGCTGATAAAAGAAAAAAAAGCTTTCGGCAAGGTATCGCCGAGCCCCTGACAACACAGCGCTTCGCGACGAGTTCCGCATGGCAAGAAATAGAGCGGCGGCGCAGATTTGCTTGTCAAAGAGGCAATTCTGTATAGAAAAAAATTTAAGCGTCTGGTCGCAATATGAGTAAAACGTGGCCCTTAGTAAATCAGATACTAGGGGAATGAATGCCTGTCTACAAAAACATAATAGAACGTAACTTCTCTTCCGCTACTTTTGACCTAGCCAATAAATTTAATAAAACGTTGTAATTGGAACAAAACGAACCAGTTCAGTGCGCAAGTTACAATATACTACCCAATCATGTGTCATCCTCCACGTTTATCCCTTTTTTGACAGAGCCTGATCTTCTTTGCGTAGTCAGTAGTTTAAATCCGCCACAAATGACCAGGGCTTGATAACATACACGTAGGTGATATCTGCAGAAATATTGGGTGTTTAGAAGATGCTATTTTGTTAATACTAAACAAAATATTAGAACACCGCTCTTGGCCAGTCAGTCAAAAGGGCGCGCTCATGGTTTCCCTCTATAAAAACGGTAAAAATAAAGGACCCTTCAAGCTGCTGCCCGATTTCAGTTGCATTTTGTTTATCGCAAATTCTTGAAAAGTACATATTGGGTGTCATGACTTCCTTTGTAACAAAAGATGAGTTCCTGAGTGAGCATCAATACGGGTTCATCTCCGGCAGGGCACGCAGGTGTTACTTGAAAAGTTGTCTGATACGGGTTCATCTCCGGCGGGGCACGCAGGTGTTACTTGAAAAGTTGTCTGATACCCTCCATAACAGCATACATCAGAATGAGATTTCGTTTGGGGTATTTCTTCATGTTAAGAAAGCGTTTAATACTGTGAACTATAATATACTTTGTAAAAAATTATACTTTTATTCTTTCGCGACCATTTCTATCTCTGCTTCAAAATTACCTTCGCGATCGCTCTCAAGCGGTGTCACTTGTATCACTGCTGAGTGATAGTATCAGCCTTAATAGAGGTGTCCCGCTAGCATCTATATCACCTGTTCTTGTCAATTGTACGTTCATGATTTAGCTAATGTTGTTAAAAGTTCGAAAATTTATCAATACGCTAATGACACCCTGCTGGTAACTGGCAACTCAGGTTATTCACTCGCTCTTTCAAATCTTCAGGATGATGCTAGAAAAGTAGCCGATTGGTTCGAGGCAAATTTAATAACAATCAACCCAATAAAATGTCGGCTCGTTTGTTTCCTAAATCGTCAGAAAACAGTACCGAATGACTGCTTCATTGCGGTACACACATCTAATTGTGCATCTTGCTCCTACACCCCGTAGATTCTGTGTGGCGTGTGTTAATACCTAGGTGTATATTTTGACGGGGATCTTTTGGGGAACACACACACGACTCACATAAGTAAACAATTAGAAGTACTGCCTGTATGCTATAGAACCTAAAAGTGCTTCTGCCTTTCTTTGTTCGAAAAATACTAGCTCGAACTTTGGGTTATAGTGTTCTTCGTTATGGCATGTGCTGTTTTTTCAGCTGCTCCGCTACCTGGAAAAATAGAGTTAACAGTATTTCAAAAACATAAGCAAAGGGGTATTTATGGCAAGCGGCTTACCGTCATTTGATATATTGTTTAAGCAAATCGTCGTGCTAACATATTTCTGGTGGATGTAGCTCTGCTGCCGAGTTATAAACTGTCTCTTTATTACTGCACCGACACCATTTATCCAAATGTCGCTTACCTTGTTCTTGCCACGTATACCACTACAAAATCTCATATTTCCCTTTCGGGTCCATGTAGATCAATAACTCCTTTGTGCAAAGTGTTTGCCTGAATATAAAAAAAATGTAAAACATTACTTGCAGACATTGGTCAAAACTTTGAAGTTTTTACTAAGTTCGTGCCAACCTAAAGATAACTTTCCACTACTACCATTTTTGAACCAGATTCAGTTGTCGAAATGTTATTGAGAATTTGTAGGAAAATTATTAAACATGCCTCCACCATTGCTGAGCATTTCAATGGTTAGCTTTGGAGTGTGTTCTGTATACTCGGGGAATTTGACTAACGCCATAAGAACAGGTTTTTCGTTCACGATGTTGCAACTTCTAGAACAGGCACATTGAGATGTTCCTGAATACATTCAGGGAGGCTAGCACTCACTCGCAAGACTTGAATGGTGAAGATGTTGTGGGTGATCATTTACGGTCATGGCATATCAATAAACTTATGTTGAGCAACTCCAGAGTGAGCTGGTCGATTTGGTAGACGTTTTCGTACGCCACTCTGCAAGAGCGATTTATCGTCTCTAGTGAATGCTTTGCACGGCTAGCCTCTCGGAGCACGGTCTCTTCCACGGCCGGGCGAAATATCAGTGGCCGGGACATGTGGAGTCAATGAGCACCTACAGCAGCTTCGACATTCGAATCGCGGCTCTTGTAAGGCACGGCGCGCATGCGCAGGACGACACTAGGATGAACGAACGAACGAACAAGGGAGTTCGCTATGACGCGTCTTTGTCGTTTCGAGCAGTGTTGCCATTATACGTCGAGCACTGGAAATGTGTATGCCTAGCTTGGCAAACGTTCTCTCGTAATTTTTTTTTTGGTATTTGTACTGCGGACAAAATACGAAAACGATTTGCTCAACAGCTTGCTTGTTAATATCGATGCTCGGAAGTCCGCATGTCCTGGCGAAATTCCGGCTGCTATTTGATGTAATTGTGTAAAACACTACATCTGTTGTTAACTGAGTTTTCAAACATCTTACTCCATTCCGCAGGTACTACCTGGCTGGCTTAAATGTCAACTGCACTCTATTATTTGACAACCTTAAGTAGTGCCATTTAATAGTACACATAAATAGTGCCAAATGCAAAAACTGCCTTCCAAACATGAAAGCGCGCTACGCAAATGCCCTTGAACTTGGTGTTTGCGAACTTGAAACTGAAAAAAATGGCGGCCATTATCGGCGGCCAGACGTTGCGTAGGTGATGGAGCAGAAGCAGGGGCGCCAGAACCAGCGGCCGCTCAGAGAAGCCTTTAAATGCGCGTGGTAGCGTCGCGTTTTGGATTGTTATTTCTACAGAAGATCTCCCACTAACGTTTGCCCATGCTAATGCAGTTAGGCACAATACCGATATAGCGGTGCTATTAATCGAGATGGAGGAGACCATCCGACAGTTATTTCTGGATTAAATAAGTGCTCGAGCAGAAAAAAGCGGGTCCAGAGTTACAAAGCTACAAGTTGGAACGATATAAAAAAGTTAGTCGGGGCTTAGCTCGGCTATGCCAGGATACACATAGCGTGAGCTAAGGTTCAGCTGGTTATTCCTAGCTATCCTGGTTGTCTAGTCTTAGCTTGATTATCCTGGTTACTGCTGATTCAATGACACACACATGGTCTACGAATTATGTGACACATGCATATTAATCAAGCGGCTCCGGCGCAGCGTCACCAAACTCCTCAGAGCTAAGCTGGTTCCACAGGCGCACGCCGGTGGTAGCTGCGTTGCACGAAGCATCGGTTCTACACCCAGCCACCCCTCGCATGATCATCAAGTGAAACGGGCCGCCACGTGCGGAACGGAGGTCGGCGAAGAGCTGGGCGCGTGGGGTGTGCGAGAGACGCAGGGCAGCGAGAAAAGTTCTGTGCGCCGTGTGACGTCACTGCTCCTCGGGCATGCTGAGCACGGCTCTCCAGGAGCCACGCGAAACTGCTCAACCTCAACCAGTGCAGCTCCCGCTACGAAAAGCAGATTTGGTTATCCGGTGCCTCGGCTATCACATCGTTCTTTTCTAAGAGAACAAAGCGCACACGGGCAGAGACAAATCAATAAGTATTTTTTTATGTCATTATGTTCAAACAGCTCTGTGAATATCGGCCCAGAATTTTTGCCCCTGCTGCACAGTGAGGCTAGAATTGTAAAATTACTCTGAAACTCTATTTCAACTTGCACAGCTAGATGATGCACTAAACACAAAAAAATTTACTTATCTGCCGCTGTTTTATTTCACCAGAGACTTGTGTAGTTAATAACATTTTAACTTGAAGGAAACTAAATATAACCCCCCACAACAGTAAATACTTCATTTCCGGTTTGATAAAAGATGTAATTTATTGTTTAGAAAAGGAGAAGTTTTATTAGTCTACGCACTTCGCGAAGACGACGGCCTATCTTTGTGCGGATGTTTGTTACCACGAGGAAAGCTGGTTTAGTCCCACAAATGTTTATACACTCGCGTTGGACAACTCTAGTTAGGTCGGCTGGGCCCGAGGACGCGGGTGCGACTCCTGTCCGCGGCGGCAACTTTTCAGAAGGAGGGGAAAAGCGAAAACGCCCGAGTGCTCGAGACTTCAGCGCACGTTAGATACTCAGGTGGTAAAAATTAACCCGGAGCCTTCCACTACGGCGAGCCTCATCGCCCGTGTAGCTTCGGCGCGTTGAACCTCATAATCATAATCATCAGTTAGTTCGTCACACTTTGGAGAAGTTTAAGGGGGGATGCTGCCACTCAGTCAGCCTAAATACGGCAAACTTGGCGTGTTATTGTGTATGTGGTCAAGAAATTTGGGAAAGATCCCTTCTTTTCGGTGCAAAATTCAATGGCAATGATAAATATACGCGCACGTGCACGTTTCGCGCTATCTCTTGGAGTAACAATATTATTTTTAAGTAAAAAAAAGTGTTGCTAATTCCAGAACCGTTGTAAGTGCGCCGTATGGTTTGCAGACTTTTAATCTGTCTTCTGGTATTGCGAAAATAGCGTGTATTGCTACCCATGCAATTAGTTTTAAACATGTGGCGGTGACGGTGGTACAGCGTGGTGGTGTAGCAGATAAACCAATGAACCAATCCTTGCGTCCGGTAGAGTGCCGTGCAAGTCACCGGAGAGAGAGAGAGAGAGAGAGAGAGAGAGAGAGAGAGAGAGAGAGAGAGAGAGAGAGAGAGAGAGAGAGAGAGAGAGAACTTTATTAGTTGCAGTAGGTTTGGGGGTTGGGGTTGCCGCAGGCTCACGCCTGGCGACGACTAGCGCAGCCCTGTGAACGGGGGAGAGTTGCGTCCCGAGGTCAGAGCTACCCAGCACCCTGTCCCACGGCTCTCCGGAGAAGCGCGAGCTCCACGGGCAGCTTCCCCCTCACACGCCGCTCCGAACTTGTTTCGGTGACTCTTCGCCATGCGCAAATGTCGTCTGCTCGGAGCTACTTTGAACGACGGTATTTAGTGTGATCTTTAATTACGAGGCTTAGGCTTTCGCCATGGTGATTTTAAGAGCATAAAGCGCTTATCTGAAGCAAATTATGGCAAACCAAATTTTGAGGGCCATGGGGCTTTAAAACAAGGGTTGTTCCGATTCATAAAAATGGCGGTCGCCTTGCAGTGTCAAGTTAAGGTCCAGTTTCTGTCAAAAGTATTTGTAGCACTTTATGAGGACACCTCATCACAGGCTTGTTTCGTCCGCATTTGACAGATCACACCAACATGTATCTACAACAGAATGGGCTTACAAAGGTATGGTCGACTTGGACTCAGCTCGTATTAGTTCTTCCTGAAATCGCGCGTGTGCTCGGTGCACCAGGACAAGTTGACAAGCTTTTTTGATATTAGTAAGCCGGTTTAAAAGTTTACTCAGGAAAACTTGTTCCATAAGCACGATTAGATTTGTCTGCGCTCTAATATTATATATACATGCTCTCCTCCGCCACAGAGAGGAGTTCGTAGAAATAAAGAAACGTCAGGAATCGTGCCTCCGGTGTCAATCAGATCACTTCGAGTCTCCCGCAAGACAGCGTACTAGGCTTTTATTTCTGACTATAAGTAACAATATTCAAAAATCCCTGATGTTGTTTATGTTAATTAATTTTCAGATCACTGTCATTTTAGAAAAAATAGCTTCCCGAAGCGATCAGATCTATTTGTAGAATTCCGTCCCCGCAATTTATGATTGGCGTAAACTCTGAGCCATGAAAATATTTGCCAAAAACAGCCTTGTGGCGAGTAACAAAGGAAAAGACACCCCGTGTGTTATTCCATGCACTAAATGGCCCACATGAATAGAACCGGGAAAATACAAATATTGAGGTAACTGTGATATTTATTGACGAGTTGTCATGGTCAAACCATGTTTGTGCTATATCTTGTGTAGCTTCGCGCCAATTACGGTTAGTGAACCAAAAACTCTTAAATGGTCTGTCAAACACGGAAATTGTGGCTTATAACACTTTCTTGAGATGGTAACCCAAATACGAGGCGGTGGTCTGGGACCCTTGTACTAAAAAAGGCATCACAAATTGGCAACGTGTCCCAAAGAAGGCCGTTGGATTCACCTTTGGAAAAGATAAAAGAGATAATTCCCCGTCTCCACTAATACTTATAAATAAAATCTGTTCTCTAGAGCACAGGCGAAAAATAGCTCGCCTAGACATTTACACAGCATCGTAAATGGAAAAATCCGACTTCAACTACCTAGGTATTTAATTTTCTCTATGCACGATGACAAAGGCAAAAAATTGGCTCTAATCAACGCTGTAAAGGTGGTTGGACTGCGAAGTTGTACACGACACCCACAACAATTTCCCATGCGGCGTCACTTGAATTCACACTCGTGGCTCTTCAAAGAGTGAAACTGGAGACTCTGCTAGGCGTTACTTGCGATTCGCGAAAGAGGCGTCCCGAACGCGGTACCTCGCCATGAAAGAAAACCGAGAGGAGCGCCTTTCGAAGGTTGAGAAGGAGGGTAGCACGCCCGGCTATGGCGTCATCTCTCTCCCTGCCTGCCTCTCACTCTTGCCTCTCACTCTCACTCCTGGCCGTGCCAGTATTTTCTTTGTGTAGCCTGTGTGTAGCAAGTAGTAGCCTGGGATGTTTGTGTAGCCAGCCTTAGCCTGGGAGTTTTCTTCTGACGAGGACACAAAGATGTTCTTCGCTGGGGAGAGGTATACTGCTTGGCAGTAAAAACACAGCCTCTCGTTTACGCCAATTTTTGATAAAGCAAAATCCACATAGATCGTATAATGGGTGTATAGGTGACCATTGTAATTCCCTCCCCCTTCAGTGTTTACAATCGAGAAACTTTCACACGAATTGGGAAACTACTTGTCTCATGAGCTACGGCCCCCTAAACTAGGGTTAGGACTGGAACACCCAAGCGGATAACGTTTTTAATACCAAAGATACAGAAACATTCAAAAAGCTACTAACAATCTTTCCCTAGCCCGAGGGACCATTTGCGTTTATTGTTCTTGTGCTCTCTTTTTCGCGCTTCTAACCATATAATTTACTAGATGTTGAATTGCAGTACTGATTCCCTCGGTTGGCCTTTTCTATCTGCTGTTCACTTGTGGTCGCTAAATATTTGTGACCCTGTATTATATCTCCCCCAACCGTGTAAATGATTCGGCCTGTGTATCGTAAAATTCTGAGTGTATTCACACAATTTTGTGTCGTCATTTACGCAGACGTTTGTTTGCTCTTTTCACTGTTTTTTTGCACATCACCTTTAGAATATTCGAACATTTGTACCACCTCCCATCATGTAATGTCCCTTCCAGGGACCCTTGTGGGAAACAAAATAATATAATAAATAATAAATAAATATATGTTAATCGGGGTAATTGCCCAGATAACAGATAGCACCAACAAATCACTAAGCGTTGACGCCAGCATGTCTCACATATTTCACGCGCCTAATGGCGATGACGATACTCGTCGGGTGGCTCGCCCTTTTACCTCGTTGTCATCTCCACAATCACCGTGGGCAATCCCCTTGCGTCGGTGCATGCTCATTTTGCCAGCGTTTCCAACACCAATCACCGGGCCATTGCTGACCGTAGTGATTACCACACAGCTGGCCTGTTCCTGGTTGAACTGAAACGGGGGTTATTATGATTACATTGCTCGCACAGAGCCTTCGATTCACTTGCCCGATTCGTGCATCAAAAGGAATGTATATACATTCATATATATATATATATATTATATATATATATATATATATATATATATATATATATATATATATATATATAATATATATATATATGTACAAAGTAGAAGTACGCTCTTCGGAGATTTTATTTCCAACGTTTCGACCTGAGACAGGTCTTCCTCAGGAATTCCTGAGGAAGACCTGTCTCAGGTCGAAACGTTGGAAATAAAGTCTCCGAAGAGCGTACTTCTACTTTGTGCGTATTCCTGCAGCAACTAAGGACTCCACTTCACGACTTTTTCTACAATATATATATGTATATATATATGAAGAAAGAGAGTCCTCTCCCTGAAACGTCAGTAAACTTATTTCTATTTTCTACGTCTTTCTCGTTAGTCTCTGTCTCTACTAAATGCACGGTTAGGCTAGTGAAGGTTAAATAGTAAAAAGGAGCGCAATAAAAAAAACATAACAAGATTACTTCGGAAACATTACTTTACGTCGACGTTTCGGATGGGGAGCGTCCTTCATCAACAGTAATATCTTACAGAATGGAAGTAGTTTATATACAGTTCAAGCACGTGACGTTCCGGGGGCGGTGACATAGGTTTAAGATGGAAAGCGAACAGGAAGAGAGAAAAGGGCATTAAAAAGTGAGAGAGAAAGCCAGCAATAAAGAAGGACAAACTAGAAAAGCAAAAATAAGTGAGAGAGGTTGATGGAAAGAGGTGAGTTAGGGAGAACTAAATTGAGAGAGAAAGGGAGCGTTGAAGACAGGCAAACCAAAAAGTTATAAAGAACCGAGAGGACACGACAGACAGAAGCTGAGGAGCAATAGGGGACACATAATTGCGTGGGTGACAGGGGTGGCGAGTTGTAAACGCCCGCGGTCAGCGCCGGCGAACAATATGCTACTGGTGTCATATGTGCGCGCGCTTTGAAGACTCCCGTGCGGGGGGCGCGTGTTTTTGTCGGCCCTCAAAGACGTTCCCCCATCCACCTCTCCCTACTTTTCCTGTTAAGCTCGCTACGGTGCTAAAGCCGTAATGTGCCTACAGGTCCGGTAGGCCTTGGAAGAATTAGAGCGCCAGTAGTCGTGCTGGTGACAAGAGGGCTAAGCTGTCGGAAAGTCGAAGTGAGAGTGATGATGTCTGAGTAGGGAGACATGAATCACCTTCTATGCAGAGACAGCCAAAGTTGTAAGCCAACAGGGAGAGAAAAAACAGGAATGCGAGTACAACAAAGAAAAACAGAAACAGAAAAAAGGGCAAAGCCGACAGCCGCGCACACGCGCATACAAGCAATAAACACCTACAAACGCTCAAGTGGCCATGGAAAGAAGTAAAATGGCCGATCATTGGCCGTTTTACCAATATTGCACCTTTTGGGGTGTCGGTCCAGGAGTTGGCGGAGCCTTCCAGTCCCACAGGTGGTGTCGAATTACTGTTTAGCTCGGAAGTTCTTGCAGGTTTGGGAAGGGTAAAGGTGGGTCGTCCTTGGAAGGTGAGCAGTCGCGCCTTTCTGTGGTATGATGTATTGCCACTTAATGTAGAGGCGCCACTTGTGCCACCCACACTCAGTCAGCGGCGCTCATGTGAAGGCGTTGTGGGCCCGAACTTGAGTCCCTTATGCTTAACTGTTTGGAAGAGCGTATTCATTTGGGAGAGAATAATAAAATTAATAGAAACCCGCGATGTTAGCCAAGCCATCACACTGCCTGGGTATACCAGATATTATGAAAAAGAATGCCAAAAGCGAAAGATCTGTAAAAATCGGATGATGGGCACAGACTACTCAGTCGCACACAAAAAGATTTTCCCGGTGTCCCGTCCAGTTTTGTGCTCCAAAGCAGCACCAAGAAAGCTTTGGTTGCACGTGTACCAGGACTGAGAAGCTACCCTGGTCCCAAAACAGCACTCATGTCCGGTCTCGCACTAAGATGCCTCCAGGAAAATATTATGAACTTCTGCCTGTGCAATGTCTACATTTAACACACGCAAACAACATGATGAATGGCTTCTCGTGTTTTACATGTGGAGTAAAAGTAACATCCCTGCTGAATTTTATACAGGTAATGTTTTGTGTAGGCCACATTTAGACGCAGTCGGTTCAGATTGGCTTCCTCGCGCTTGTAAAGCCCTGGCGGAATCCTGCAGGTGGACTTGGCATCTATCAGGTGAAAGGTGCTTAATTCTGCATTGCTTTAGTCAAGATAGACACTTGCTCTTTCCAAACACTTGATGATGCAAGCACTGCGGGATTCTTAGTGGCGAATGGGACTGGCAGAGCTTGTATGTAGAGACTGTGGGAAGACGAGCCGGCCTTGTCAGCTGCGTCGCGGCCCGCAACTCCCCACTGGACGTTTCTTCGATGTGCCCCTTTTTATGCTGGAGGTGTTAAAATTTCCTGCTCAGCGATTGTTTCATTAGCCATTTTAAGCTTTCAAGTGCTGCCCTGGGTTCTGTAAAGACAGCCCATTATTTCATCGGTTGATTTAAAATACACTAACAACAAGCGGGCTCTCTAGCCAGCACAGTAACTGTCGTAGAGTACCTGATGCTAAGTGGGAGAATATGATAGTAAGCGACGAAGGGGTCGAGATCCCTATCCCCGATGATTTAGCCGACACTGAGCCGTAAGTGTATACGTGAGTGTTGCCTCTGTAGTAGCTATTGACACTTCGTAAGACAAAGAAATTTAGAGCCAAGGCCGGTATATCCGCCTTCCGCTTAACTCCAGGTTATGATGTTGATTGGAGGGCACAGCCACGGAGGGCTGGAAGCGAATACTGTGATAGCAGATCGTGCTGCACATCAGAGACACAGGTTGCAACTGGAGGATACCTAGCTGCTGTTAATCGAGAACAGCGTAGAAGAGTAAGGTGTAGCTTATGGCACATAGCGTACGAGAATCAGCACCACTGTGCGTTTGTCACCGCCACAAAAGGGGATCGATGTGGGGTCTCACCGTCTTGTTCTCTCGCACCCCAACCGCAACGATATCGTCGCTCCCGACATTTGCATCGCAACTTTGGACAGTAGGGACTCGTAAAGACGTGGGCAACGACTGACGGCAACGACGAGTTTGTTCTACACACGGCCGCCGGAGCACCTTCAGCTACCTTTATTATGTTGTCCAAGTTGTGAGTTATGTTACCCTGCTCACCTTTACGTGCGTACATTCTGTCTTTGGCGAAGGCTAGCTTTTTGTTAGTTGCTTCCAAGCTTCCTTCATTTTGCAGCGTTTCCTCAACCACTGCAATGGTTGAGGAAACGCTCAACCACTGCAACCACTGCAACCACTCCTCAACCACTGCAAGCTCGGGAAATTCGATCCGGTCTGCCGTAATTGTAGCTATCATGTTCTTACGTTCGGCGATTGGTTTCTTCGTTTTCGTAGTTTTTCGTTTCTTCTCTGCATGTTGGCTCACCCACAGGTGCGGCTGATTCAAAAATAAATATAAAACAGTTCAAGAAAAACGAATTGATCAATAAAATTTGAACGTATCTGCATCTCGAAAACTTCGGAAAGAGAAGCGCGCGCACTTATTAGTTGTGAGTAATAAAAACATTCAATTACTCTACTAGCACGTTAACTACCAACAACCTGTACAAGTATATGTCATTGCGCTTGGGAAGAGAAGTTGTTTATGCATGGAACATCACCAAATCTAGAGAAAAGAGCTGAAGCAGCAGCAGTGTTCCTTGCGTGAGCTGTGTAGTAAGCAAGAAATTGGATGGGCGAAACAAAATAAATGTTCCTTTTATATAACACACAGTGTTGGGAATCCACAGGATAGACTGTACTCGCAATCATGTATTTAGGACACCTTGTCACCCTATTACCTCCACAGGTCCAATGACGTAAATCTATGAACCAATTTAGGGGCGACATAGAGCACAGTACTCCAGCCGCCTCGACCACAAGAATTATGTGCGGTATTCTGAAGCGTGTGAGCCTAAGCTGAGGCATTGCAGAGTGTTACATGCAAGGTAACATATACCCAGAGGGGTGTAGTATACAACGCAGTGTAAACAAAAATTAGACGACAGTATAAGCCCTACACATTGAAAACAACAGTTATCATTCGACAGTGCATCATCCCCAGGAAGAATCACCAGACTCTCAGCAGCGAACCTGGAAGTGGATACCATACGGCCCCGCATTATGGATCAAATGAGCCTAATAGAATATGCTTCTTCTGGGCGGGGAAGCACCCAGTAGAAGTCCACCTTAGATCTTCCCGTCATTTTAGCTACATGTTATAAAAGCCTTTTTTTATAGTAGACGTGCATATTTTGAATATAGCAGAAAATTTCTCTCCAAATACGCCACAAAAAAAATGCTCCTTTCACACCTTTCCAGCAGTTATTACGGGAAATGGCCTGGGAACTGTAATAAGGTGGCGAATTGCAGGTAATGTAGGTAACAAAAGGCAGAAAAATTGATTGCAGGACATGAATCTGGTTCAAAAGCAACTCGCGGTCACGAATGAACACTTCAAGCATGTCAGCGCGAAGGGTGCTCGGTGCGGTAGCGAGAGCTGGCCGGTCACCACGCACGATGCAGAAGTGCCAAGCAGGTTTTTCCTTGAGGCCACCCATGCAGCAGAAGAAGGATTCGGTTACAGGTCATGACGGAATTGAACCATGCCAATTAAGAACGTGGAAAATGAGATCAGTGATTTCGTGGCCCACATTATTCAGCTAACCATTTCTACTGTAATCTTCAACGACCACCTTAACCTTGAACGAGTGGGACCCATCCCCAAAAATTGGGTGTTAGATGAAATGGCAAACTATCGGCCAATATCGAACGTGGCTGTGTTTTCTGGAACTTTTGAGGTAATAATTTTTGACATATATACTATGAATATATTCAGGAACAATATTATTCAAGCACAAACAAACACAACGTTACCGTCGAGAGTGAGTACGGGTTTCGAAAAATGAAACCTACGGAACAGGTAATTGTAACCATAAAACAAGAAATAACCAAGAGCGTGGAAAAAGAAAAAAAATACGATTGTTTTTTTCTCGACATAAACAAAATCCCCCATTCCATTGACCCTCAAGATCAATTAACAAACCTGGAATACTACGGAATACCGGGTATTGCAAGTAGCCTTCTCCGAGGTTACGTATTTAATGTTTTTTTTCCTGAAAAGCCTGGACTTTTTCCCGCGTGTTCGTTTTTTTTTACTGTTCACAACTCCGCATAGAGACTGATGAGCATTTTTCCTGTGCCTTTTATTACCGCACATCCCTAAGTAGGAGACATGCTACTTCGATATTCTCACAATTTTTATCTTATACCCGTGTTTTTTTTTAGCAGTTCGTAATTCAGCGTGCCTTTTTCTCTGTCGAGTTGAAGTTTTTTTGTATGTATAGGTAGAAAAATGCTTTTTTTATTTACTCAGAGTTCTTCAAAGCTTTGCAGTTATTCTTTGTTTTTGCTGACATGATACTTTATACTCTTTATATTGTTGCCTTATCATTTTTACTTATTGCCGTATTGGTAATAGCGATTGTTCTGTTCGATTGTATACACAAAGAGATGTAGTGTGATATACGTTCTGTGAAATATTTTCTGAGGTTGCAATGATGCTGACACAATCTGTAGGGCGTGAGGACCTCTTCTAGGCTGTATTTGCTTTTAGTATCAGTTTCGTCTCGCTCGGACAAAAACACGGGTTTTTATATGGGTTTTTATATTTTCGGCTAAACAAATCGCAATTTCAGGAAAAGAACCTTAACTGAAGTGCCGTAATTTACTTTCGGTTGACGGAAATGCAAAAGCTTTCTTCTAATTGTGCATCGATGTGGCAAAGATCGTAAAGTAACACAAACAGGCGGAAAAAATTAACTTTGTTGAACCTTCCTTTTAATGATAGCCAGTCCTTTAATGATAGTCACTTTAGCCACTGAGCCACCACGGTGGCTCAGTGGCTAAAGCGTTGTGCTGCTGAGCACGAAATCGCGGTTTCGATTACTGTCCGCGGCTGCCGCTTTTCTGATGGAGGCGAAATGCAAACACGACCGTGCGCTCGCTATTTCGGCATACGTTAAAGATCTCCGGGTGGTCAACATTAATCCGGAGCCCTCCAATAGGGCGCGCCTCTTCGCCTCCATTGCGTCGGTGCGTTAAACCCTTCAATCAAGCAATTCTTCGTTATATATCATTGCCTTCCGAAAAAATGTGCAAATAAAAAAAAATCGTTATATCGAAGGCCATTGCGTTACTAGGACTATCTTTCCACACAATTGAGCATTCGTAAAGAGAGAAAATTAAGTACGCAGCTTCCTGATATTTCGCGGTGTTATATTACCGCAGCTGAGCCACAGGGGGCATGAGTGTAAAGATCGCTTCTGAATTACAGAGCTCATTCAGCGTTCATCCATGCCACATTGTCAGATGTCTTTCGGAGAGCAGCTATTTTATTATTACAAATGCCAGCCTTTGTTCGAGGTGGATAATTGATAACGTAGCGGTTAGGAAGCATGCCCTCTTCCTGGCCTTATGATCCCCAAAACACTAGAATTTATTTGCAAAAAAAAAAAACGCTTTTAAGGATCAGGTTGCATATGTTATGAATGTTGGGCCGGACCGCGTGCAGAGCAATGAGCCGGACTACTGTCTACACAAACACAGGCGTTATATTGAACAGGTAATCCAAACGGGCAGGCATTGAAAGAGGAAAGACAATATTCACAAGACTCGCAGAGGACTGGCGAGGAACCGGTCCACTACAGTCCGCTGGGGCTGACACGATGGATGGAGCAGGGGCGGGCCGGTGACGTCGCTGAATCGACGCGAGGTGGCAGTCTGTACGGCGGCGCCGATTATTAGCGGCCGGAGGAGTTAGCTTGGGCTTGAAACGAGGCCTCGCTGCCCGCGCTCTGCGTCCCCGGCACACCGCTCTTGGTTCGGACTCCGGCTTCTCCCGGCGGCGTCCAGGGCGGGTTGTCGTCGGGCCTACACCGCGACGGCAAAAAATTCGAAGGGAGCGCCGGCGACGGACCTCGGGCCTACACCGCGAGGGCGCCATCCTGCTGTCGTCTCGCCCGACAGCTTCCGAGCTCCTTCCTCGTCTTCTTCCTTGCTGGCCCGTTGCCTTCGGCAAGCGTTACCCTCCGGTTCGGTGGATTGGCCACCACCTTGCACTGGCCCTTTACTACAGCATAGTCTGTAAGCGGATTTTTAATTGGGGGTAACGAGGTGTCTGCGGTGATGCCTAGCACCTCATTCGCACTAGACAACCACATTCGCATAAACGTCCCGGTATCTGTCATGCCCACGTAATGCACTACGTAACAAAGTGATTTGGTAAAATACCTCTTCCTGAAATTTAGCTTTAGAATACGAGTGCGTGGAAGGAAAACCGTTTCTAAGTATGTACCATCAAGTTCTTACAAAAACTATATAAACTCCAGCTTCGAATATTCCCATTAATGAACTGCTGGTAAATGCGTCGTGACAGAATTGGAATAAATCATCGGTAAAATAACACAGAAGTAGATGCGTGCTGTGTGCTCAACGAAGTTACCAGTATATTATTCTCGCTACATCGTAAATATTGGTAACGGTGTATTTTTGGCCCTTTCATTTGTGAGATGCGAGAAGGCAGACGAAAAGCGAGGCTCCCTGCCATCATGCGACGCAAAAAACAAAGACTCAACCCGTTTGTGTTCTTCTAACAATGAATTACGTTGATCACCTTAGTTATCGCTGCGCCAATACCATTCATTTGTATGAAAGGCGCACATTGTTCGTGATCGAGACCTCACAGATCTCTTTTGCCTCGGAAGCATACCGGACGTGCGTACGCACTTCTCTCTGGACTTCTTTGGCAATAGGAGCAACTTTTTTTTCAATATGGCAGCAAGCACATTTATCTTCGACAAGCTGAATTTTAAACAGATCGAAACTGTGGTGAAGCAGCGGCAACTTAGCGGAGCGCATTCCTATTACACGGTAAGTTATTCTGTGAAAATATTTAACAAGGGCTGTCCATACACCTGAGTTTTTTTCGCGTTGTTTGGGAGACCTTCTTTTGTAACTCAATTTAAGTACAACAGGAAACATCTGGTAGAAACTTTTTTGCCAAAAGGGACTGATTTCACTATATATAATATATATATATATATATATATATATAATATATATCAAGGTTGCAGTCGTCATTGCCAGTGCTATTCGGTTGTTTCCGAGATATTAGATAGTGCCAAATGACGTGCGTTTGTCATGTTTTCTTTTTTTTTTTTTAATATAGGGCTAAATAGGCGAAAATATAAGTCGAGAAAAAAATCCGCCGTTTTTCCGGGAGCGGGAGTCGAACCCACATCTCCGCATAACGCGTGCGGTGCGTTATTCGGAAAAAACCGAATAGCACTGGCAATGACGACTGCAAACCTTGATATGTGTCCTTACTGAGTCCCTCGTCCCATATCTTTCTGTTCTGCTACATGCATTACGAAGACTCTGGCTCCAGCAGTTCGGATATGCCAATTGCTAACCCCGACCTCCGACCACGTCTTACGTGGCGGCCGTGGGAAAAAAGAGACGTTCTACGTCTCCCGCGGTAGTCGAGGGGCGGCGCTAGTTGACGGCCTCAGAGCACTTGTAAATATAAACCCCCCTGGTAAAAGTCGAGAAAGGAGCCGCTGCGGGGTAGCGTAATTGGTTAACGCACCGCACGCGTTATGCGGAGATGTGGGTTCGACTCCCGCTCCCGGAAAAACGGCGGATTTTTTCTCGACTTATATTTTCGCCTATTTACGCCCTATATTAAAAAAAAGAAGAAAACATTACAAACGCACGTCATTTGGCACTATCTAATATCTCGGAAACAACCGAATAGCACTGGCAATGACGACTGCAACCTTGATATGTGTCCTTACTGAGTCCCTCGTCCCATATCTTTCGGTTCTGCTTATATAATATATATATATATATATTATATATAATATATATATATCTATATATATATATATATCTAGCTCAATGTAGTTGAGGTTTGCTCCACATTGAGCGCATTTTTTATCAGCATTGCTCCTTAGCGTCATCTTTTGTTATAGATACAAGTAAAACGCCTCCATAAACTTTACTTATCTAAGATTACCGTTGTTGCCAATGTCGGATGTGTTCACATATGCTGCATGCCGGTTGGGTCAATATGGAGGCGGATACTACGTTAATAGTGAGTGACCCATTACGTGTCATAATTTGTTAGTTCGACGTGAAGTTGTTCAGATTAAGGAATATACGTCTGCTGCATAGGCAGAAACGTTCGTTGCAGTTTTATTACAATGAACACTTACGCCGCTGCTCGGTCGCAATTTCAGCTTCACCTGTAAGCTTCTGTACAATGGTAGTTCTTGCCTAGAATTAGACTGTGCCTTTTCTGTGGTGTTTTTTATACGTTTAGGTTTTTCTTCTACCGTAACATTGCGCATAATTACAAATTGAACGCCTTAGAGAACGGCAGCGAAGGCACGCCCGCTGTCACAAAAGAGGTCGGAGAACACAAGAGAACGCAGGAAGATTTGAATGCACAAACCTCAATCGTGTACCCATTATGGTAGTTGTGAAATGGGGATAGGAGCGTGAGGATTGGGAGGGAACGAAGAAGACGTAGGTAAGTCGCAGAAAGGGCTTAAATACTGACTTTTTTTGAAGACATTTGCAGCAAAGACGGCATATCCACGGAAATTATTTTGGGGGACTTATAGTAGTTACAAAAATTTAGGCATAGGCTTACGGTAAATACATTTGTTGGAGCCTATTTAGTCCTTCCTTAATGTCCTCACCCACAGTAGAAGGTTTCTTCTAAAACGTCCGGTATATAGGTACAGCACTTCTAGTAGCGTGTTGGTATCACACCTCAGTGTTTTCAGCTTTGTAAGTGTTGTAATGGCAAACATTCTTTTCGCCATTTCCTCCCTTTTAATACAAAATCTACAAATAATTTCTTGGAAATTTTTAGCGGTAACCTTATTAAGGAGGAACCAATCCTATGTATTAAGTGACATAATACAGTATTGATAAGTTAATGCTCAGAAGTATTACAGGCGAAATTCTGATTCGCACCGGCAGGGGTAGCTAGAAGAAAACTCTGTGAAATACCTTTTAAACACTTTTGTCAACGACCTCTATCAGAAAAAGGCAGATAGATATCAGTCTGGGTCCCAGATGAAGTAAAAAGCTTCTGAAAATATGTTTTAGCCCTTCTCACTCTTTCAGTGGTGTAATTAAAAATTCCGCCATGTTGAGCTTTTGCGGCGGGATCGGAAGTTACTTCTGAAATTTTAGGTATCTTGAGCCAGTTATTTCGTGATGCCGCATTGAAATAACCTGTTCGGCGTTTTCACCCTGCTGGTTGAGTTACTGGAAAACATTGTTTGTTTTACGGCGTCTTAGGCGAAAATCCTAAAACTTGCTTTCGCGTTGAATGATGAAACATTGGTCATAAAAAAATCAGATATATGCGGAAGGTACAACAGAAAAAAGACGCCGTTAAAAAAGTAAAGACGGTTATCCTGTTGATGTCACTGCATACTTCGAAAATCCCCAACATGAAGGGGAGAAAAAAAAGGACAATCTGTTTTTATCGATGTGTCATATTTATTGATTTATAAACTTATACTGTTGATCGATTGCAGCTCCTTTTATTGATTTCCACACTCATCGCGCATGACCAGATGTAAGAAAACAGAGCCCGTGTTTGCCCCTCTTTCTTGGTCTCCGTCGTGTTAGCGCTGTTCGAAGTATGTACCCGTAAGAACAGCACATTGAGTCGCAAATGCAAATTCGCCCCTTAGATGTTGGTTGGCCTGAAACAGTAAACAATTGTATGGACATTGGAAACGCTCACGTGTACAAGAAAAAATCAGTAGCATATCTTCTTCATAAACGACATAATCAGGAATTTCCGCAAGAACAATTTTCGTCATTGCTGCTTTAAAGGCGTAGTTTCTCCAATAATGCTTTAGTAACCAGCCCCGCCTTGGTAGAAATGTACTCCGAAAATTTTAAATATCTAGGTACGTAAGTTTGAGCTGGGCGTTGATGAATCAGTCAGTCAATCGGTCGGTCGGTATGGTAGTCAGTAAGCCAGTCGGAAATACTCTTTGATAGATATGGCATGCCTTTCCTTACCAAGCCATGAGCATTGCATCTGTGACAGGACAGATTTTGTTAATACTAACGGTAGTGTACGCAACATGTCAAATCTGCAAAATATTATATGGACACCCTACAATTTGCTATCTGATGTAGCAAATAGCATCGAACTTGGTCTTCTGCTTGCTCATGTTGAATTTCTTCAGTACATATCCCCCATACAAACAATGTAGTCGTGGCTCTTCTACATTATTATCGGCCAGAAAATTAGAAAGCAAGGTTTTCTAAGTAAACAAGGTTTTTTAGGGCGAAAGCGCTGCCTAGAAGTACGCTAGATGAATACATGTGCACCAGCGTCGAAGAACAGTCGACAGAGTGATGTGCCCACAGAAGAACATCGGCGAATTCGAAAGCAGTTGCGTTCTGATCTGCACGTATTTATCTCAAAGTAACTCATCTTTAAAAACCAAACTATTTTATCTACACTGTAAAAACAATCCTAATTATTCGGAGAAATTACGGACCAGATGGCCGTAATAAAACAGAGCCGCTTTCCCTTTTATGCAGAACAAAGAAAACACCCATAATTTAACGGAAGTGCGCTCCGTCCCTCAGTATACGGATGCTCTCTCCGTTACACGTCAAACGGGATCTTTTTCTGCTCTGCGAAATATGGACGTTTCCTCTTTATGATACAGAACAGAAACAGAAATATATTGTCGTGTCGATCGGCGGGAATCGATCGAGAAGCTAAAACAGCACCCCGACAACATCCGTGGCGAAATGAATGTGGCTCTGTTTCGTTAGTGTCTAAAGTGTAGTAAACTTAGTGAGGACCATGACGTCCATACCGCTCAACACGAGCGCTGTGTCTTGTCTTTACGACGCCCCGGCGACGTCGCTGCCCTGGACCTGCAAACTGCACATGCGTGTGTGACCGGCCGGCACACTTGTAGAAAATATAAGGTCATTTGCGTGCAGAAGCAGAGTTGCGGAAGGTAATTTAGTTCTTAAGGAATCAATATCGGCCGAAGTATTTAGCCTAAAGCTTAAAACCAAAGCACAGCAAGCACTATTCATGCAGTGCGAAATCGCAGTCGCACCCAGTCACACACATTTTTGCGAGCGCTTTCTCGAAACAGCGAATTTGATGGCGATCAACGATTGTGGGGGCTTCGCGGAACCATACTTCTCAAGCGCTATTTAAGAAATCGCACTTTATCAACCAGGAAATCTGTAAGCCAGCTAGTAAGCACCGATGTATGGCACAGGCAGGGTAGGCATCCATGTAGTATACAGGTTGTTCGGCACATGTGCAGCGTTTGTGCGATGGTTGCAGTGGTCTCGAGCGTCGTGCCCACTCGATCAACGTCGCGTGTTAGATTCCTCGTCGAAGTACTTTTTTTTCTTTTCTGAAGGTTGTATCCATTACGGAAAGATGTGCTTTTTGAAACGGAGTGTTTGTTTTGTTACGGCCTTTCCGTACTACGGAATGTCCGTTCTTAAAATTCTTTCCATTGTCTAATACGGAAATGTGTCCATCAACATTTAACAACAGCTTTCTCCGTAAAAAATTGGCCCTTTTTTTTACAGTGTAAGACAATGAGGTCAATCAAAAATCCCCACCTCCCTTCGCGGGAACCCTGTGTAGATGCGACGCATAGGGGTTCACGTTGCAGCGTTGGACAGCGGAGGAACGGCGCTGGAACGGTGGAACGGAGCGGCGCAGGCACCGCGTTTTATAGCGTGCATAACGGTGAGGGGACGCGTCGGCGCCAGTGCGTCTGCCGCGGCTATGACGCAACACAATCCAACACAATCCACTTTAATCCAATCCAATCCAAATCCAATCCAAGCCTAGCCAAGCCAATTTAATGCCCCTCGCGAGAGAGTGTTCGCTATCAGAGAGGAGAGGGGGTGAGTGGCGGAGAGCGCAGCTGGCGCGGCGAGGAGAATGGGGGAGGGGTGGACGCCGACAACGCCGGATGGATGCAGGGACAAGGCGAGTGAATGAGATGAGTTCGCATCTAGAAGAGGACAGTCTAGCTAGGTACCAAACATGGACAGCCCTCCTCCATCAAACAAGATTGCCCGGCTCCGCTGACAGCATTAGGAACAAACTGGAGCTACGCTTGAAGCATAGGATAAACTAACTGAGCATGGAACCTGCTCCGGAAAAAATATTGACAAGACAATATTGACAAGACATAGTCTCTGTCATTAGACATGACGGTGCTGATTAACATGCTTTCTGCACCAAACAATGGCAAAAGTCTAAAATCTAAAGAATACCACTTTTTCTTGTTTTATTCGTAGCTAATTTGTGTCTCTTTCTAGCTAATGCCGTCAAGAACACTTTCATAAGATGATCAATATAATAGCTACGGGCCTGTTTTAACCATACATTCTTTATAATTTTTTTTGGAAACACAACCTGCACCTCATGTCTGGCCCGAGATGTTTCCCGTGAGTCATTCCCAGAAACTAACTTAGGCAATATATGAAAAGTGGGGCTGAGAGAGAACAGACTACCTGTGACATTTTTTAAACACAAGGAGGAATATATGGGAATAAAGTAGTAATTGCCGGATGGCAGTAATTACATCACCACAATATACAACCAGTGTGAAAATATCGCCGGCACGGTCTTCTTAATGATAACGGTGTAACTATTAGGTGTAGGTTTCGGATGCGGTTTTGGCATTACTCTTAGCATATCCCAATACGTATAATTTCACTGTTGGCCGCCACAGTATATCCACGTTTGGTGGTATGGCGATAAGTTCCAACAAAGGTATTACTTTTATACGGATGGGTAACTCACTCGATCACGCAATTGCTTGATGAGGACCTTTTAAAAAATAACAAAAGAGTTATTTTAACATTTTCTGGCTCCGAACATTGTGGTGGAGGCAGGCTTTACTTTACTTTTTTTTATTGCGGAAGTTTGCTATTCAGCATAAGGGGAAATTAAATGTATAGATACACCCCGGATTCCCGAAGGAATCGGAGCAGGGGGCCATGATGTGGTCCTTGTATCCACGCCATGAAGTCTGGCGGACGTCCGGGGCGCGGGCTGCAGGTGGCGATGTGCACAGCGCGTAGGCTTCGCAGAGCAGGGAAACTCCACACCTGGTGCTCTGCTGTAGCCTGGTCAACTGGAGCGGGGCAACCAATCTAAGATGGAACCAAGCCTTGTTATTTTTTAAATCTTAGCACTGAGCTATGTTTTGGTTTATCCCACGATTTCTTTAGTTGTACCTTCTCCACAAGGGACCTAATGCATGAAAACAGTGCTTCTCTACGTCTCAAAAGAAATTCAACTTGCTCAGTCAACAACAATATCAGAAACGCTTTACCATTTCATTTTGGACCACTAACGTGTGGTAAACATCATTTCTACGTTTTATACGGCAATGGGAGTAGCCGGAGTCTTAAGCGCAACCTGTCCAGGTGACCAAAAATGCAAGGCCTGAAGTATACCAAATCCTCGTTGTCTTGCGAGACCCCTTCATTGGTGAAGTCCACCTGAAGAAAACTGCAGTACGAAACCTTAGGAACACGGTAGAAACACCGGAAAATATGCCTCCTGTATAAGATGCTATTGCCCTGAGTAGATGTCAGCATACTGGGAATCGCTCATAATAGATCCGGTCGGTATTGCCGGTTCCAGACAATGTCATCACGATGACCCAACTGCATCGCCTGCAATAGCGCGAGTTTGATTTAATAGTTGCTAACTCATAAGCCACTTCCACAAATTTCGTCGGCTTTGCAACTCTCTCAGTTCGATGTTTTTGTGCACCCAATATTTATGTATACAAGTTTTACCGCTGCGGGAAGACAAAACGGCTTAATTCACAAAAAAAAAATGGTCAGAAATCTGTGAAAACGTTTCTGTTATGAAACTTCTTTATAATTTGTTGTGCCCTGGCTTGCCAATTCTAGAAGGCTTTCATTTTGTAATGACATGCTGTTTAAACCTCGGTTTCTTTGTTGATGAACACCACGTACTTGCGGAATTGTACAGGTAAATTTGTGATTGTACTATTCTATTTTGCTACGTCACAGGGAATGTGTTCGTTTTTATTCTGAGTTTCCTAGTTAAATACGTCAAAAGTTTTGACAGTGATGCTCACCCCTGTATTATTCTAATCGGTACAGGATTCTGTTATTAAAATTAAAAAAATATATAATCCTCTTCAATTTCGCAGTGTACATAGCACGAGCTTTATGTTAGCGCTTTCGCTATGTTTTCTATCATTTTTTTTCTTTTCTTACGTATTACTTCGTAATATGAATTACCGTTGGGGAGGATTTCGCTGCATCATTATGGTAGACGTCTCTCACACTGTTCTCTAGAAGATGACTGATGACAAGAATAAAGGTTAACATTCTTGCATTTGCTAAAACAAACGCAATTCCGCATGTGTTTGGACACGTTGTAGTTAAGTTGCGTCAACGAGATCAGTGACCGTATAATACAGAGTAGAACAGGAAGCGAATTGATGCAAATTGTATATATTTTCAGCGAACATGGGAGACAAAAGTAGTCGATGTGGCATTGGAATTACCCGGGCTTTTAAAGAAAGACGTCGTATTTACTGTTGTTTACGAGTACACCGCAGAATCAGTGTAAGTTTACTACGAATTTCTTTTTATTTCTTCAAAAAATAACGTTGTAATTATCGCCTTGTCTGTTGTTTGACTGAGCCTATAGTAAACCAGTGTTGTGCACGGTTAAAACTAATATTACACGTTCATTTCAACGTAGAAAATATTTCTTTGTGCCCTCGTAGGAGCTTTGAATAGTAAAGCCTGACAGTACCAACGACGTCATCCGTACAAGGAGCACTCACAATTAGGGTTCTGCTATTCCGACGGGTACCTTTATCTACAGGTTCCCTCGTGGTCACAACAGCCATCATTTTTTACCTTTCCAACGCTTCACTAAGGAGCTCATTCCTTTTCGTTTTTGCAGTCTGCGCTTACGCGGAGCGCTGCCTCCGCCAGGGTGTGCTGCACCTCTTTTTGGTCTGCTCGCGTCACCCGCATACTGTGGCTTCCGCGCGAGTTCACATCGACCGGGAAGAAGGGAAGGGAGAGTATGACAGGATGAAGAAGTGGAAAGGACAAAGCAACAAAACAAGAAACACCGAAAGCCAAACCACGAAATTATGCAAATGAAAAATTTTGCATTTATATCGGGCTCCACATAAATATTACCGATTGCTTTGTTCGTTCGCTCCCAATGAAACTGCAAAAGAGTTGATATTTATGACAGATCATGTAACAACCGCATGTGGTCGATGCTTGGGTTCCCGCTCACAACAAATTATAACCATCATCAGTCTGGATACGCCCACTGCAGGTCAAGGGTCTCTCCCAAACACCCCCAATAATCCCGGTACTGTGCTGACTGCGCCCAATTTATCTCCGCAAAATTCGTGATCCCATCTGCCCTTCTAACCAGATCTCTTCGGTGTAGGCAGTTGCGAAACTCCGCCTCAAAAAACGACCCGCACCGGGACCCCACCTGCTTTGGACCGTGCGTACCGTGGCGCCATTGCGGCCGCCGCATGCACTATCTAAAAAAGAAACTAATTATTCAAACGGACAATTTAACGTTATATTTTGTTTTAAAGTGCATATTTCTTTATTTTTGTGCTTTCATAAGTTATTCATTGCTATCTTAACTCCGGTTTTTAGGTTGCGATTGTTTCTGCGTCCACGCATCTGCCTCGCACTGCTGCACAACGTAGGTCC
Source organism: Haemaphysalis longicornis (assembly GCA_013339765.2). Lineage (NCBI taxonomy): Eukaryota > Metazoa > Arthropoda > Arachnida > Ixodida > Ixodidae > Haemaphysalis > Haemaphysalis longicornis. Next base: position 113,752,477 of record CM023455.1, read on the forward strand.
GAACTGAAGTGCTAAATTTGCAGTTATCGTTTGGCCTACAGCTCATTGAATGCCAAAACTAATCTAGTAGCCGATCAAGCGGCTCTAAAATTCAGTTTCAGATCTCATAAAGCTGTCGAAGCGACCTATTTATTTTTTTGCCGCCAGAAGACCGAAGAGGACGTACAGCAGACGACAGTGCGCAAGCGACGGTTGACCAAATGGTCGCATTTCTTTTTTCTACTTTTGGTTCGTAGGTAAAAAACACTTGCATAGTTGAAAACGTTGGGCTCCTTTGGCTTAACAAATTTACGTAAGCACTCAAATACAATTTGTGGCTCAGGTCGTCGAGCGGCGAAGCTAGTTGTATATTTTTTTTTGTCACCAAAAGATGGCGCCACTGTAAAACAAAATCCAAAGCAGTGCACCAATCGTAGGGCCACTCTTTGATGCATGGGGCCTATGGGGAGTTTCGCAACTCCTATATCAAGTAACTCTGCTTCTAACTCACTGCCGCTTCCTGCTACGCTTTCCTTCTCTGGGTGTCCACTCCCTTATCCTTAAGGAACAACGGTTATCTTGCCTTCGCATTACATGCCCTGCCCACCCCAATTTCTCATTAATTTCTACTAGTATGTCCTTAACATGCGTTCGTCTCTAACCCACTCCGCTCTCTTCTTGTCCCTAATGGTACACCTATCAACCTATGTTCCGCTGCTCGCTCAGTCATCCTCAATTTAAGCTGAACCCTTTAATTGAGCCTCGTAGATTTTACCCCGTAGGTGAGTACCCTAAAAAGCAGCTCACACACCTTCTTCTATAGGGACAATAGTACGCTACCATTCATTATCCGAGTATGCTTGACGAATGCACTCCACCCATTCGTATCCTTCTATTTATTTCTGCCTCATGGTTGGAATCCCGGGTCACTATTTGGCCTAAGTAGACCTATCGCTCCCCGCTTCCACTACCTCGCCACCAATCGAAAACCGCGGATCTCTCCCGGGGATATTGAGCATTACTTCAGCTTTCTGCATATACAATTTCAGTCCCACGATTCTACTCAGCTTGCCCAGTGCGGTAATCACGCCTTGAAGTTCGCCCCCCGAGTTACTTACCAAGACAACGTCGTGAGCAAATCTGGGGTTACTGAGGTATTCTCCATTAACCGTTACGCCCACCTGTAGCCACTCCAGTGTACTGAATACCTCTTGTTTAAATTCTGTGAATAACTTTGGAGAGATTGTATCTCCTTGTTCGACGCCCTTCCTTGTAGGTATCTTGCTGCTCTCTTTGTGGAGGACAATGGTAGCTGCGAACTTATTGTAGATATCATCTAGTATTCTTACGTAATTTTTTTTCTCGTCTACACCCTGGTTACGCAATACGTGAATGACTTGTGAGGTTTCAACTAAGTCAAATTATAGATAGTCATCCTTTGACAATAGCCAAAGTTTGTAGCCCTGACTATCCGCCACCTCGCTCTCCCGCACCGGTACTTGAAAAAGTTGGTGTGCACAATGGCCGTCTCGCTTGGCCTACCCCTCCTTGTGCGCGCCAGTGCACCTAGGCGATAATTGGATAATCCATTCACTTTGTAAGGTGGGATCTTTTTTTCCAAATTGATATGTATCAACATGGACGCGTGAAGTGCCCTATCTCAGGGCTTCATAGCCACGATGCTGAGTGTGGCCCGAACATCAATAAAGACTCGCAAGTCAAGCTTACCACCGCTCCGTGACAAACCGTTGACGACTTCGATGTTTGTGGTGTTGATTTTCTAGGAAGTTGGCGAATCCGGGTGTGACATTTTAGCCACCTTAGGCCGTCGCCCTCGCAGAGGTCTGTGTCGTGTACCCAGTACGTGTCTTGAGCCGCGGAGAGAACGACAACCTCATTTTTTCCTTGCTCCTTGTTGGGTAGCAACGAATCGCTTTGACCGTTTTGACCTCTTCGGCCAATCTTGGTGAACCAATCCTAGGGGATCCTTCCACAATCATCATTAATGTGCGTGCCTTATACAGCAGCACCGAGGGAGGACAGGGCCAGCAAGAGGAGCTTCGCCCCTGAAAGTCAATTTTACAACGACCCTTCACGACGTTGTTCCCAGAGCTTCTTCTCTGCACGGCATGCGCCTGCGTCATGGAAGACGGGACTATCACGCGTATTCGCGATGCAAACAATACTTTCGTTGGAATGTATCTCGTGCATCAATACGGGAAAAAGGGATACTTTGCGCGTTGGTGGAAAAAGTACAACCTGGAGCTATCGGTGGTGCGCCCGTAGACGGGTAGGAGTAGTGTCCACGCCTGTAAGAACATCAGACGGCCATTTAAAGCACCAGCGTATCTGAACCCCCCTAACGGATGCACATAAATCTGTTCAACTCGGTGACTTGGCCGCTGCTTTTTTGTGAGGTTTGGCATGCGTAAGAGACAGCACGCATAACATACACTCATGCCTTAAATGTAAAGCCTTTGCCAAACTTCTACAACCGAATCCTAAGCCTTCTCGACCATGAAAAATGCAGATAATAAGCCTTATCTTTAAATGTAACAAAAATGTTTAAAGCTTAAGAAACGGAGGGACTTTCTGTAGCTTTCCGGCGTAAAACATTTTAGCCTCACTTGGGACGTTAGCTTGCAAACTGATTTATTTATTTTTTTTTGCGGCACTCGCACTTCACGCTTGAGCTAGAAAATTTTGGCAAAGACTGTACGGCTGATGTCCAGGAAGCTGTCGAGTTACGCGCACTCGGAGAATGCGCACAACAGTGCAAGCTCATCGTTGTACTTTTCCCATCAACACTCAAACCATCTCTTTTTATGGTATTTGCACTGCGAAACACCATTGCAGAGAAAGTTATCCTTGCAACGTGAATCCGCTTGGTCGCGGGTCGTTTATATACACCGGTGCATGCCGGGAAGAAACGGCGCTCTGTGGAGCAAAGTGGTGAAGTGTCGGTGTACAAATTGAACTTTTTTTCTGAGCTAAACCAAAGTGGTTCCATATAATCTCTCCGAAATCATACCCAGCTTTCTCGCTCAAAATTAGAACCTCTCGGGAACCTAGAAAAACCACTTTAGGAAAATGATATTCGGCATAAAGCTAGAAGTCAATGTGAAGATTAAAACGCTAAAAGAACATTTACGGTTTTTGAATATTTTTTTATGTAATTCGCTGTCAAATCAAACTCCCCGTGCATTTCTATGGGATAGTTCTCATGGCTCAGGAACCCAGTCGCGCAACGTGTGTGACTTGAAACTGTGCCACAAAGCAAGTGTTTCACCTCAAATATTAGCTGTGCAAAAGAACATTTTCATTCGCAAAAAATTGCAGAGGTAATCACTGTTGAAAGGACTGCCATGAGCGGGACAGCTGCACATGCGGGGATAATTTGTACAATTCAATGCCTTATATTTCGTACTGTTACATCGAGCACAACAGTGGCAACGTAGGGGTGGCTCTCAGTCGACAACGAGATTTATTCAAATTTCCTAAATGTTTTCTGATACATTTTGTTATCAGGGTCAATATATTTTTACGAATTGTCCACAATGGAGCAATTTTGAAAAACAATGCTTTATAGGCTGAGAGTGTGTGCTAGTATTGTCTAAAAATGTTTGAAAATACCCTTCAAGGTGCAGTTTCTCAATGGCATAAGGAGAACAAAAGGGCAAAAATCTTTTCAAAATGCGGCGTCCCAGGGCGTCAACACGGTATCCACAAAAAATGGTTGCGATTTAAAAAGAAGCGATGTGTTTATAAATCTCTTTCACAGACATAGCCTTGGGTAAAACCCTGGAGATAAAAGGGGAGCTACAAAAAAGCAGCAAACTCTTTCGACAAAATCTTTCAGGGAACATTGCGGGCCACGCAAGGCCGAGCCACACTCCGTGAGGGTCGACTTTACAGCTAAACGCTTGCAATGAAATTAGCCGCTGTACAACCATACCTAAATGTCTTTCCTTTTTGCTCATATAAGTTCCAGATTATTACCACGCTTGCAGAGCTTACCTATGGTGTTCGCATTTGTGATATTTTTTAGTTATGACCCATAAATCTGGTAGAGTAATGATGACACAAATGTAATGTATTCCATAGCTTACCCGCCTGAGTTTATTTGTCAGTGTAAGTAAAATGTAGGAAAAAGTAGGGTATACTGGGGAAAACAAGGCCTTCAATAAAATATGTCCCAATGCAGGACACAGAGTGAGAAACAACACTTTTATAAATAAATTTCGTTTGTTCACTAAGGCTGGTATTTTTTTCAGAAATAACAGCACAATCCACCTTGGAACCACTTCAGATCAAATAAAGAACCGCATAGCTGTCTCCGGCGACTACAAGCTGACTTACTATTGGAGCGGTAAGGCACAATATCGCAATACAGAGGAAAACCGTAAACTGATAAAAACCCCTAGTAAAGGTTTCCACGTAATACAGTTCAGGCATGAAAACTCGAGTATTGTCGTAAGTTTCTCGTATATGGTCTTTGCATAATTGTTAAACAAAAGAAAAGAGTGGTCAAAGTGTTAAGAATACCGCGATCTTCTTCGTCTCGTCCAATTTAAAATGAAGGCGTTAAAGACTTATCCACTGAAACCATGCGTTTGCTAAGTGAAGCACCTTAGGGCAAAATTGGCAACTGTGCAGCCGTGTGCGTTTTCAACGCGATGGTTTATGAAACTGCGTGACACTCTTCCTCCAATTAGTCTAATTATGGTAATACGTAGGGAAGCATGCATTTTGTATACCCAAGAGGAGGCATGACTTTTATAAATTGACCAGACAAAATAATTTTAACTCCTTGAAACGTTTGCAAATCTTAAAAATGGTAAGTGGGGCACGAAAACGCGTACAATGAATCGCAGGCGATTTACGCGGCATACCCATTTTATTGCCAGCGAAAATCCTAGTAAAATCTCCTTGGTAAATTTTTTGTTATAGCTTTACGGCCGCCAAAGCACAGTCATTACAGACCATCACATTCCGTGTTGGCTATCTTGGTTGACGAATCTGTCACGACGACTTGCTCACTGGATTCTGGACTGGCAAAAATAAGATTTTATGTTTATGCAAAAGTGTGCAATCAACCATCTGGACGCAGATGCCCTTGGCAGCATACACCAAAGTCATTTTCGAATGAAACTGCGTGTCATCACATGCGCCACCTACGCCCATTGGTTTCACTATCGTTCCCAATGACATCTTGCGCAGCTTGGTTGACTGTCAACGAGCGGTGAGTTATTGACGGCTGAGTAAGCACTCCATATAACTCTTCGACGTTGCAGCCTAATTGCCACCTACTTGTTCATAGTGGAGTGTGAAGCTACAAATGGCAAATTCGTCCGCCTCCACTGCCAGACTCAGGGTTTTAAAAAAGGTTCCGATTATTCTCCGTTCATTTTCGCCAGGCAATTTGCAAGGTAGTTATAATGACGCAAACGCAGGCCACCTTTTGATTGTGACTTTGAACAAGCCGACGCTACAGAAGCGGGTAGGCGTACCGTAGCATAGAGCGCCGGATTAATTTTTGACCACTCGGAGATCTTTACGTGTCCTGAAATCTTGTGGCATAAATAAAAAAGGCGCATCAACACGTTAAACGTTGACTATTTTGCTTGGCGTATTCTCGAAGCGCCTCGACATACATCACATGTTGTATGCCTTGCCAGCAGTGAAGGTGCTCTTTGCAACCTCCTTTTATTCTACTCCATCTTCTTTCCAGCAATGCTACGCTGCCCGAAGTGCCATTATTGACCTCCAGGGTCACATGCCTACGACCGCCGATGATCACAGCTAGACCGGAACGGCCGTTGGTCACTGAACTCAAAAAGCCAAAACCGCTCTCCGTCATTCCTGTGACCCTTCCTCCACAATATTCGGCTACTCCGCAGACAACATCACTTTATTTGAAGTAAACCTTTCCGTCACAGATCGTGAGCTACCTAATTTGTTCCTGCGGTTACCAGAATATTGTCAACCAGTACAGGACTATCGGCAGAAATTGGTTTGTTATGTTCGAAAAAATGGACGATGCACACACTAACCCGTAAGACTTGAAGGTAGCGAAGCTGAACGCAACATTCATGACCATGACGTCGATGTAAGTCCAAGATTCCTGCGGATTTGCATGTTCGTTGCTTCAGCAACCTTTGCTTTTTATTTGTTGGTATACTTGTTAGCTTCTTTAAATTATGTAAGTTATATTCATTGGTCATTCGATGTTGTGTGTGCATTAACACGCTTCATCACACTGACCCCATTGAGTTGCACGTGCGTTTATTATTCATCACTGAATGTAGCTTAGTACTGCTAATCTCCAGTAAACACTTCAACTACTTCTTCTCCCTCGGTGACCGCATCTATTGTCTGTGGTGGTGGTTCTGGAGCCGATGTTGGGTGTAGAGTGTCCCGTCGTATACTTTTACGCGTAAGCATTCTCTTTATCTTCAGTAGTAGTGCCTTCCACCTCGTAGAACCGCGGCAACAAGGCGGGCTTGAGCGGGTACACGAACCCATTAATAGCACTGAATCGGGGGCACCTTCTTTTATTAGCGAATCACGGTACGTCCGACACACTCACGCCTCCTGGTGGTCCTCCGGTGCGTCCCGGAAGATCTTACGTAGCACTCGAAGCACCATCCGTGTGTTTCTGGTGCTGGCGAATAAATTTGATCACCCGCAGGGTTGAGTCAAACCAGAACCCATCGCACACTTGACGCAAGTGTCCAAACTCGACTGAGAGAAACTCAAGGATGAACCCAGTGTCGGCTCCCATTACCGACGGACGTTCAGGCTGCGTACAAGCGGTATTGGCTCGACGTCACTGGTACCGCTCAGGAACATTCGCCAGGTTGCGTTGAACGGATTCGTTCTTTTAGGACCACCGATGTCTCTTGGAAGCATTCTCTGCGGCCACGTGGACCGTGTCGGCTCTCTGGACTCGTTCTCATTTCAGCGGCCCTTTTCATTGGGTGTGTGGATTCAATTCAATTCAATCCGAGTTTATTTTTCCAGAAACTGGTGTGGTTTCCCGGGTATAAGCTGCCTTAGCAGCTTGACAAAGCCCTGGAAACCATATACAAGGCAATAGCAGCAAGCACAGGAAAGTGTAATGAAATTCTGATTACTTAATCACGTAGAGTAACACAAGAAGCGTATCATACAAACTGTAGGAAAGTACTACGGACAATGAAGCATAAGGTATGTAAGTTAACAAGATGTGCAAAGATACCAGTGCATCTACATTCTTCTTACAGGTACAGTATAAGAAGTAACAAATACAAGTAACGCTTTATACCAATCACACAGAACAAAATGAAATCTGAACCTAAACATTATGAGCAAACACACAAGACATACCTTAATTACGATGTAACAATTACAAGCACAGGATAGCGAAAACATCAATAGCACGAAAAAAAAACAATCTACTTAAAATATCAGTCCACCTGAGTGAAAAATCTCCGTAATTCTTTTTTGTTAGCTATCTTTGTATGTCCATATTTATTGAGTAATAATGGTAGATTATGAGATAACGACTGACACATATAATCTGTTCGAAAATGAGGTATATGCCATAAAGCCGGATTACGTGTAGTTTATTGTGGTGCTGTGATATGTCAGTCCTGCTAGTGATGTTAAGAAGGAAATCGAGGATGTTGATGAAAACAGCATTTTCTGTAGTAGACAGAAACCATAAAGACGGTCAATTCTGATAATATTGTATATTGCGAAAAGATGCTGTGTGCTCTGGGTACGTTCAATATTTTCGATATAACGCATCATCTTCTTTCGAAGAACGAGAAGCCTGTTTATGTTACTGTGCGTCGTGGTCAAATAAACTAAGCTGCAATAACTTATCTGTGAAAAGAAAAGGGCGTAATATTTTTGTAGCTTAGCCTTCAGCGGAAGAAGACCTCTACAGCGAGAGACCACGCCAGTAACCGCGGAAAATTTCTTAGATGGTCTATATGTGTATTCCAAGTCAAATGAGAGGACAAGTATACGCCCAGCACATTGTGGTCACTGACAATTTCTATTGGTTGATTATCATGGAAGAGATGTTGGGTTAGGTTATATGTTTCATTCCTTGCTGAAAATGTAATTGCTTTAGTTTTTGCAAGAATTATTTTAATTTTGTTATTATTTGACAAATCAGAGATATCATTCAGTACATTGTTTCATTCGTCGAACATGTCATTGATATCCCTGCCGGAGAAAAGAAGTGTGCTATCGTCAGCATATATAACGTAGCGAACATAGGATCCAACGGACACATTTTCATTGATGTAGGTGCTAAATAATAAAGGCCCCAGGATACTGCCTTGAGGAACACCGCAAGTTATTGGTAAAAGAGAGGAAATATGGTTGTTGTTAATGTACACACACTGGTATCTTTCGGTCAGGTAGGATTGAAGTAATGTTAATTGAAGACCCCAATTCCATAACATGAGAGCTTTTTGAAGAGAATACTGTGAGTTAAAGAATCAAAGGCTTTTGTAAAATCAATAAAAACACCAAGCTGTAAACAGATTGTTTTGGATATTTTGTAAAATGGTTTCTTTTAAGGTCAATAATGCAGTTTCTGTAGAACGGTATTTCCTAAACCCAAATTGGCATTCCAGTTGTAATGTTTTTCTTGTCAAAGTACCTTGATATCCTTTCAAAAATGATCTTTTCTACTCCCTTTGAAAATACTGGAAGCATTGATATGGGCCTGTAATTCGATACACTATTCCGGTCACCACCCTTATGTATTACTGACACTCTGGCCCGTTTCATTGCTTTCGGAAAGATTCCTGCTTGCAGTGCCAAGGTAAATATGTGTGTGAGAGGGTGAACGATGAATTCTAAGGTGTATTTAACTGGTTTAATTTGAAGACCGTCTATATCTATAGCTCTACTACTGCCGAGCCCCATAAAAGTTGTAAATACTTCTTGTTCATCCGTCGGCTGAATGACAATGCTCTCAACAGAACTGTAATTCAATTTATTAATAGAAAATGAGTCTCCCGAGGAAGCTATGCTTACGAAGAATTTATTGAAATGGTCTGCGAGCGTTGTACCACTAAGCTGAAGGTTGTTAGTGTTTATTCTTACTGGTTGAGGTGCGACCTTTCTCAGGTGCAGCCCTTAACAGTGTTGATAACTTTCCACGCTTTGTCTGGCCGCCTTCTGTCAGTATCGGCGAACAATGACTCATAATATGTTACCGTTGCCTTTCTCAGCTCAGTGGTCAGTCGATTTCTTAAACTCTTGAACTGTTTGAACGTTTCTGCTGAACGCGTGCGCAAAAAAGAGTGGCAACACTTATTCTTCTTTTATATCATTCTGATAACCTGGGCCGACCCATCCCTGCACCTGAGTCGGCGCAGTTCTAAGACGGATGTGACTGCCGAACGCACAGCCCTGCTGTGTCAAGAGCCGAGCCGTAAGAGTCACGTGAGCAGTGTGATTGCGACAGCGAAAGTGTTGCCACGATTGCGCAGGAACATGTTTCGGCTAATACTGGCAAATTTCACAAAGTTGGTATGTTCGTGATGACAAAGTGCACCGGATCTGCAACTAGAAAGCGTCGTGAGCAGTGCGATTGCTGTAGTGAAAGTGGGGCCACAATTACGCTGGAATGTTTTTTGGGAGGGGAAATCTTGGCAATCTCTCTAAATGGGTTTGTCTGGCGTGGAAAACGTGCTCCGGGGTTTTAACTACTAGGTGGTCGCCGCGAGGCATGAGCTCATGTGCGCGCGCTCACGGACCCACGCTCAACTGCATGCGCTCAACAACTTCTTGGCATTTTGACGGCGGACACAAAAAATTAAAATTTTCTTAAGAGCCTCGTTTTTATAATTCTCGAGTTCCATGAACGTTCGGATATCCTTGCGTCAATGGAGGTTCTTGAGCGCTCTTCGGAGCAGCATCACCCCCAGAGGTGACTAGTTTCAGTTTCCCCATCGTGGGCTCGGGGAGCGATTCCCGGCAGGTCGGTGAGACGCAGAATCGTTCGGCGACAGGTAGGCGCTGGGGGAAGGCGAACTCGTCTTACGCGTTGCGTGCGAATTGGGCGATACCGTGTGCGTGGAAAAATATTCGATTTCTTGCGGCCATTCCTGCTAGCGCGGTCGAGGTGCGTAGCGAAAAGCCGTGGATGCCTATTCGATGGTCGAGGCATTGACAGAGGTCGGCGAACTCACTCATGAGTCCACTCACTCAGACTCATTTGGATCAAACTCACGCTGTGAGTTGAGTTTGAGTGAGCGCGAGGCTAGTGTGGCATGGTGAGTTTGAGCTTGAGTGAGTTTGAGCCGAGTGATCACGACTGAGTTTGAGTCCGATTGAGTTTGAGTCCATTTTGAGTTCTGAGTACATTTTGAGTTTGAGTCCATTTGAGTTCTGAGTACATTTTGAGTTTTGAGTCCATTTTGAGCTCTGAGTACATTTGAGGTTTAGTCCATTTTGAGTTCTGAGTACATTTGAGTTTGAGTCCATTTTGAGTTCTGAGTACATTTGAGTTTTGAGGCCATTTTGAGTTCTGAGTACAATTTGAGTTTGAGTCCATTTTGAGTTTGAGTACACTTGAGTTTGAGTCCATTTTGAGTTTGAGTACATTTTGAGTTGAGTCATTTTGAGTTTGAGTCCATTTTGAGTTCTGAGTAAAATTTGAGTTTGAGCCCATTTTGAGTTCTGAGTACATTTTGAGTTTGAGTCCATTTTGAGTTTGAGTCCATTTAGAGTTCTGAGTACATTTGGAGTTTGATACATTTTGAGTTTGATTACATATTGAGTTTGAGTACATTTTGAGTTCTGAGTACATAGGAGTTTTAAGTCCATTTGGAGTTTGAGTACATATGAGTGAGCCTAGCAGGCAGCTATGGTTGGCTGTTAAGTTTCATGCGTCACTGTGGGCTCGGAATTCAAGTTACCTGCGGGTATGGCACCAATCGCGATCTGCATGATCGGTTGGGAGGGAGGTGGTGTCTGATTTTTTTAGTATCTTGTTGAATTTCATGGCCATAAGCACTTGCTGTATACCTAATTTTCGCGGCTGGGCGCGTGAGTGATATTTGACTGGTGAGGTCATAAAAAAGGGTTGTTTTAACTTTCCTCCTGACGGATCCACTAAGAGCGTGGGAAAGGGTGGTGGGAAAGCACACGGCGGCGCTGGCGTGCTGGTTGTTCGCCTGCTACTGTTAATGGCTTGATGTACTAGAGGTCACAAAGGAAGAGGTGAGAGCCGGGGGGAAATGGGGGCGGGGGCTGTCCTTTCTACTGTTTCAAATGAATAGCTGAAATGACTGGGCAGCGCCCCTTAAGACAGATAATGACCACATTAGATTGGGTGAAAAAGTGAAACTGATGAGGCTAAGGCGTGTAAGGTATCAAATGAAAGGTCCGGATTAACGGAATCACGCGGGGTAAATAAAAAAAAATGCTCCTGATTGTAGTCATCAGGCAGTCATAATGAGTTATAGATTGGGGTTAAAATTCAAAATGACGCTGCGAGGGCATGTGGGGAATCAAATTCAAGGTCTCGATGTGGGGAATCATTCGGGACGAACATGAGATATGGATATATCATGACGTAGTCATGGTAAGTCAAAGATTCGGTTAAAATTCAGGTTCATGACGCTAGGGCGTATCAAATTAAAGGTCTCGATGAGGGTAATCACGTGCTTTCTGATTATTATCATGACATAGTCAAAATGGGTCATTCCGCTAGGATGTGATGGGTATCAAATCAATGGTCTTGATTAGCCGAATCACGTGGGAGAAATACAAAAATGCTTCCTGGTTGGAGATTGTCGTGGCGAGTCTTATATTGGGGTAAAAATCGAAGTGACCCCGCTAGGGCGTGTAGGGTATCAAATTTACGGTCTTGACGAGGGGAATCACGTGGTAAAAATAAAAAAAGGCTTCGTAGTTCGAATCATGAGATGGTCAATATGAGTCATAGATGGGGTTAAATTCAAGGTGAGGCCGCAGAAGCACGTGGGGCGTCAAATTGAAGGTTCCAGTTAGGGGAATCATGTCGGACACTTAAATAATGCGCCCTGGTTACAGTCATGAGAGGCATCGTTAGTTTGACTGGTATGAATTTTGTATGACCCTCCCAAGATGTGTGGGGTATCAAATTAAAGGTCTCGGCGAGGGGGATCACGTGGGACAAATATAAAAATGCTTTCTGGTTATAATTATGAGGATATAGCAAAAGGTACACACTCACACGCTCACTCACTCACACACGCTCACTCACACTCACACACACTCACACTAACACTCACACTCACACACATTCACACTCACACTCACACTCACACTCACACTGTCACTCTCACTCTCACTCTCACTCACACTAACACTCTCACGCGCACTCTCACTCACACGCAAAATCAACTCTCACTCACCGCACACACTCACACGCACACGCACACTCACACGCACACGCACACGCGCACGCACACTCACCGCACACTCACACGCACACGCACACTCTCACTCGCACTCGCAATCACACTCTCACGCTCACGCTCACTCCACTCACACGCACACTCGCATTCTCACTCACACTCACACTCACACCACACTCACACTCTCACCCAACTCACACTCACTCTCACTCACACTCACACTCACACTCCAACTCGCACTCACACTCACACCACACTCCACTCTCACCCTCACTCACACTCACACTCACGCTCTCACTGACGCTCTCGCTCTCGCTCTCGCTCACACTCACACTCACACTCACACCTTCACTCTCACTCTCACTCTCACTGTCACTCTCACTGTCACTCACACTCACACTCTCAGTCACATTCACACTCACACTCACACTCTCACTCTCACTCTCACTCAGTCACTCACACTCACACTCTCACTCTCACTCAAACTCACTCTCACTCACACTCACACTCTCACTCTCACACAATCACTGTCACTCACACTCACACGCACACTCTCACTCTCACACTCACCTCACACGCTCATCTCACACTTCTCAAACTCTCACTCTCACACTCACACTCACACTCTCAATCTCACACTCTCAAACTCACTCTCACTCTCTGACTGTCTCAGTCTCTGTGAGGCCATGTGAGTTCTGAATTCATTTTGAGTTCTCAGCCCATTTTGAGTTCTGAGTTCATTTTGAGTTTTGAGTACATTTTGAGTTTTGAGTCCATTTTGAGTTTGAGTACATTTTGAGGTTTGAGTACATTTTGAGTTTTGAGTCCATTTTGAGTTTTGAGTTCATTTTGAGTTTAGTACATTTGAGTTTTGAGTCCATTTTGAGTTTGAGTTCACTTTGAGTTTGAGTACATTTGAGTTTTGAGTCCATTTGAGTTTTGAGTTCATTTGAGTTTGAGTACATTTGAGTTTTGAGCCATTTTGAGTTTGAGTACACTTTTGAGTTTGAGTACATTTGAGTTTTGAGTACATTTGAGTTTTGAGTCCAAATTGAGTTTCAGTACATTTTGAGTTTGAGTACATTTTGAGTTTGATTACATTTTGAGTTTGAGTACATTTGAGTTTTGAGTCGAGTGAGTTCTGAGTTTTGAGCTCAATGTGAGTTTGAGTTTGAGTGAGCGCAGATGTGCTGCTCAGCATTGAGTCTGAGTTGAGTGAGTGGTGATTCGAAAAAAAAAATTGTGAGTGAGTTTGAGTGAGCCGCGCCAACTTTGCCGAGGTATGGGCATTGACGAAGCACATGGCCGGCTTCCCAGCAATGGTAGCAGGAAGGCCGATTGTCAGACGTGCACCAAACTGCCCCTTTTCGTTCGGGTCTTCTCGGTTCGTACCCCGAGGCCGGGCTGAACATGTACCTAACCCTCTGTTTCACGGGAGGTGTTAGCTGAGGCACTGCTGAAGCCGGCCTGAGCAAAGCATCGAAAAGTTCTAACAGGACAATCCACTAAAGAAGCCAACGTGGCATGCCCATTCCCGTAGGTTGTGACCCCAAGTTGAATTTCGGGGGGTGCAACAGGAGCCATAGCTTGCCGAACTTGGTCGCGGATTACATTTCAAACAGCAGCGAACGTTGGCTGGCAGTCACTCTGCTGACGTATCTGCAGTTTATCGCGCACAACGCTTTGCACCAGCTCCCGCAGGTCCTACTCATCGAACGGCGAAGCGCTAGCAGCTAGATTGGCTGGGCGCACATACTGCATAGTACCTTGCTGAAGTGACTGCTCCATTGTTGTATCTTCTCGAACGAAGTCAGCAACAGTGGCAGGGAGGTTGCGTAAGAGACCAAACGAGAGCTGCTTCTTGAAACCCGGCATCCCACGGTGCAGTTTTATCACTTCAGGGGCGGTATTCTCGTAACTCTCCCTTTTTAAAACGTCCCTTTTGAGTCCCTTTCATCGTGACGTACTTCCGGTTAAGCAGTGGGCGTTTGCAGTAGATCAGCCGCGCTTGCGTTAAGTCACTTCTGGTTGTTTTTGCTTTCAGCCAATCAGGGCTCGCCAAACGGGACACTTTTGAAAGGGACGCAAAAGGGACAAAACTCGAGAATACTGCCCCAGTACTACTAATGGCAGGATCCGCTCGTCTAAACAAGCGTGACATTTCCTCGACGAACACATCAATGCTCTCATTCGACTTTTGCGCCCCGAACTGCAGTTTTACTTCGGCCATTGTTTTCTACCGCTACTGCAGTAGGAGTCAAACAGTTGCTTCCGAAAGTTTCTCTAGTTGGCAAATGACATTTCCTACTTTTCCAACCACGTGTGCACGACATCGTCGGTAGAAAAGTGTACATTTCGTAGCTTACGCTCATCATTCACTCGTTGAACGTGGCCACACGGTCGAAATGATCCAGCCAGTCATCAACGTCATCGAAGGTATCGGCGTGGAATGACCGTGGTGCACGCAAAGAGTGGAGCACCGGCAGGGAGGAGTCTCCGCTGTACTGACTCGTTTGACTAGCCGTGGCGGTTGTCATGATACGGGGTGGACGTAACAGGGGACCAAATTCTTGGTACCGTCTTCACACGTGGCGTCTTGACCAGTGCATCGCACGTGTGTAGGCGTGTCGTCATCGGTCCAGTCGATTATTCGGCTCAGCGGTGTTACCGTTCACCTCTTGGTTAATACTGGAGCATCAGTGTCTGTGATGACTGCCGAAGATTTCAAGCGACCCTTTCGTAAGCAGCACGTTTTCTCCGACGCTTTTGTCGACTTGCGGAATTTTTCCTTGCAACGGATCGGCGTCATCGCCTCTTTCCAAGCTCCTGTCCAAGTCTTACAACGGTCTTGCTCTATCATATTCTACGTCACCGAGAAGGGCACATGGCTGCTGGGTCTTGACGCAATCCAGCAGTTAGGCCTCCAGATCGACGGTCCGTCTCTCACTTGTCATCGACTGGCATCAGTTTGTTCAGTGCAGTGTCTCGTGAACGTGACTCCGGGCTTCGAGCATCTCAGCAACTCCTCAAAGACGAGTTGGTTCTCGTCAAAGGCTTCGTAGATCGTTCCCAACGGCTTCCAGGTGCGACTCCGGTTGCATCTAAGGTTGGCGACGACTGCCTCTAGCTCTTCGTGATCAGGTGTCGAACGAGCTACGATGCCTTGAGGACTGTGATGTCACCGAACGTGCCGACGCTTCGGAGTAGACCTCGCCGCTCGCCGTCATCTAAAAGAAGACTGGTGACATCCGGCTGTGTGTGGAGCTCCGTTAGCCGGATAAGGCTATCGTCATTGATAGATATCCTTTGTGGAAAACGTCCAGGGAGGTAAGGCAGGAAGCCGTCGTCTGGGAAACCACAATATATTCACACTATTTACAGAAAACCGTGTTCGAAGGGGCCATCTCGTCGCCTCACCTAATCGTCTTCGTCTTCATGTCTCGGTCTGTTGCGCGCGCTGCTTGTGTCGTCCTCATCGTCGTCGAAAGCTCCAAAATCCTTTGCCCCATGTTGAAGAGTTATTGCAAATGTTTCATGAAGCTGCTTGCTTTTTAATCTAGGCTTAGCATCTGCTTATCACCAGATGTTGATTGGAAGAGTGCAGTTGAGCACCTTACTACATTCATAACACATGAAGTCTTGCTCAGGTGCAAGCGTGTGTGTTTTGGTCTGGCGTCCACGCCAGCAGTTTTTCAAAAAATGAAGTCTCTAACCTTGAAGAATTGCAGAAATGTCGATTGCTATATTGATGATATTCTTGTCTCGGGGAAGACTCAGTCTGAGCATAATTCTTGCCTGGTTGAAATCTTACCTCGCATAGCTAAGTGGGACATCAAGTTAAAAGACTAATGTCTTTTTTTTATGAAATGAATTAAGTTTTTTGGGGCACAAGATTTCAGCGGAGTGCATTTCAACCTGTTCAAAGTAGGGTAATGGCTGTAGTCAATGCTGAGGTTTTTACGGATAACAAGTCTTTGCAATCCTCTTTACGTTTTGCAGGATACTATGGCAAGTTCATAGATCACTATGCTGATATAGTCGAACCACTTCGCCTCATGCTCAGGCAAGGTCACGAGTTTTGTTGGTCTGATAATGCTGAGCGCAGCTTCAACCAGTTGAAAGCTCGCCTCACTTGTTGTCCTGTCATTAAGGCCTTGAATCCTGAACTGCCTGGGGTAGTTACAACCGACGTGTCTGCCAGTAGCATTGGCGCTGTATTACAGCAGCGGTATGGTTCTATGATTGAAGCCGTAGCATTCGCGTCTACAAATTTGTCAGAAACTGAGATAAAATACTATGTGGGAGAACGCGAAGCGCTTGCGTGTTTGTTGGCGGTTGAAAAATCGGCACATCTTTCTCTGGGGTAGGCGCTTTCACCCTCAGAACTGACTATCATGCGCTGTAGTTGCTTTGTTGACCGCAGGAAACTACGGTCGGGGGCCTTTGAGAATTTCCCGCTGGTCAGCTCGACTTGTGTATTACAACTTTGACATTGAATATTGCAAGGGGTCAGAAAATCTAGTCGCTGATGCTTTGTCCAGATTACCCAATTCAGAACTCAATAAGGATGAAGAAATAGTCTCTCTAGTCACTTCAGTGGTCGATAAAAAGGACCGTTCAGCCTGTAACAAATGCAGATGTGGCACTTAAGAAAGTTGTTGAGTATGTTTTCAAGGGTTGGTCACATAACAAAAGCGTAAACACTGACCGGAAAGCTGATTTTTATTTGAGGAATGAACTGCCTCTTCTTAACGGCTTACTTATGCGTCGCGACTGTGCAGTCATTCCTAGCGTTCTTGTACCTACATTCCTCTAATTAGCGCATGAAATCCACCAGAGCATAGTAGGTACAAAGGAACTTCTCTATGAACGGTATTGGTGGCCCCAAATGGATCGTTCTGTTGAAGAGCATGTAAAGGATTGTCACATGTGTCAACTGGCAGACAAGTCTGCTAAGCCTTATGTAGCTCTGTTGAAGCCAGTGGAGGGGCCTGAAGGGCCTTGGCAAAAGTTTGGAATGGACATTGTCGGTACATAAATGTTTCGTACCCTAAGTATCTCGTAACATTCATCATCAGCAGCAGCCTACCTACGCCCACTGCTGGGCAAAGGCCTCTCCTATTTTTGTCTATTATACAGTTCCTGTGCTAACTGCGGACCAATTAATCCCTGCAAACTTCTTGATCTCATCTGCCAATTTAACTTTCTGCCGCCCCCTGCACCACTTGCCTCCTATAGGGATCCACTCTGTTACTCTTAATGACAAACGGTTATCTTGCCTTCTCATTACATACCCTGCCCACGTCCATTCCTTCGTCTTAATTTCTACTAATATGTCCTTAACACGCGTTTGTTCCGTGACCCACTCAGCTCTCTTCTGGTCCCCCTAATGTTACACCTATCATCTTCCACTACATTACTACTGCCCTACTCGTTACTTTAGTCGAGTACTACTTAAAGTGGCCTGAGGTTCCTGGCACGAATTCCATTCGTTCAGAGGATGCCATGAAATTGTTGAACTGATATTTCAGCCGAGAAGAGATTCCAGGGGTTTTGGTTACAGACAATGGTCCGCAGTTTGTCTGCAAACAATTCCAGGACTAGCTCAAGGAAAAAAGGCATCCGCTACGTGTTCTCCTCTACCTATTATCCCCAGGCTAACTGCTAGGTCGAATGCTTGAACACGGTTCTTAAAGAACATATACAGGTAGCCCGACTGGAAGGCAAGGATGCTTCGAAGAGCATTACACAATTCCTTGGTTCATATAGGGTCACCTCACATTCTGTGACAGGCCTTTCGCCAGCTTTCTTGCAGTATGGGCGTCATTCTCGTTGCAAAGTGGTTATAACAACTTTAGGGTACGTCAATAGGCATCAGAGTCACACAGCTCACTGCCTCATGCTTGCGATCAGGTCACGATGCAGCAGAAAACGGAAAAACAAGCATTTTGACAAAAAATTGCAGGTGTGCCACTCAATGTGAAAACTGCGGAAGTTCAGAGCAGTGATTCCCCATAATGGGCTATGCCGCCGCTATCTGCTTACTGCTACCACCCCATGCAATTCAAAGCTCCCGCCGTCGCAGTGCTCGCGCGCCCCCTTGCCTGAAACTGCGCCAGCGGGTGTTCTGTTCTCTTGGCGCTTTTTTGTCGCACGGGCAGGCGTTCCACTGCCACATTTTGCGTTTACTATCGTAAAAATCAACCCAAACGGCGAAGGAACGTGGGCGCTGCCGGCAAATTACGTATATTTTTCTTCAAATGTACCTATAGTTTTCTTTGCGTTAAAAACGGTAAGATATAAGATAAGCGCTAGCATTTCACGAGTTTCGAACACTTATGACTATATAAACCGCTTGACTTAGAAGCTTCTGGGGTACGCCGCGAACAACAGCGTTACCCTGGGACGCTGCCTTGGGGCTCTATATACTTGGTTCGAGCGAGCGAGCTAGGACTACAAGGCGAGCGCCTAAAGTGCTCTGCACTAAAAGGAAAACCACACAGAAGACTTGCATAATGCTGGGAGATGTAGTCAAATTAAAGTTTCATGAAGTATAGTAAACCTCTTACAGTGCAGCCTCAGGTTCCACCTTCCACTTTTCTGCTCAGTGATGGAAAGACATCGAACGCATTCAAGCTAACAGTCATTCTTAGTGAATTTGGCTCGGCACCACATACTTCGGGGAACGATAGACTCTCCCCTAGGCATAAAGAATTTTTGTACTCTTCCTCCACTTAGACGTTTGTGCGCGTCAGTCCACTAGTTCACCTGTTCTGGATGGGACCGCCCCAAGTTTTCAGACAGACTCTGATCCGTCAGAGGTCTCTTTCGTTGCAACGTCTTAATCGGTTGTTCCAAAGGGAACGTCGGGTTGTCAGGGGGGCTCTCTTGAGCAAACATCTTCTAGGAATGAACTAACCAATACATCAAAAGAAAATGAGAGGGTGCCTGAGACTTCAAAGTTGACCGACAGGGGTCACACTATATGAAGTTGCCTCCTCCACATCAACGCGTCCACGCCGTAATCAGAAGCGGCCTCAGTGGCTCAGTGACTTTGTGCCCTATGTTGCGGACGTAAAATTTCTTCTGGCGCCATGGCTCTATGTAGATCGCGCCGTGACATCGCGTAAAGGTTTTGTGTGTGTGTTCTTACCCGGTTTTTGATAAGGATGTATTATGCTGTTCCGTGTACTGGTAAGTTTCAACATATAGTCTTGCCGACATGTTGTAGTGTCAACATGTACAAGATGTAGACTTACTTCCACTCCTCCTTCCACTGCTCATGCGCGAATGAGTGCTCTTTTGTGTGGACCATGAGACTATGCGCGAGTGCGCCAGTGCTTGTCTGTGGACTATGAGACTGTGGTTGTGCTGACTTTTGTGGTGACGCTGGGAGAATGTAGTGTAGGGCTGTGGCGACCTCCTTCTAAGTGTGGGTGCATTAGCAAAGGGCAAAGACCTGCTGCAAGATGCCAGGAACCTGAGGACTAAATCTTAATCACGGACGCAACCCAACCCACAAGAAGCGGCAACTCGGTCACCAGAGAGACAAGGCCGGACCTCACTTTCGTCAGAAAGGGCGAAAACGACGGGGAAGACTTCAAGTGGCGCAACACGGACAAAGACCTCGGCAGCGCCCACTACATCGTAGAGGTCACGACCCCAGATCGGGATGCAACGGAGGGACGTACAGAGACCACCGAAAGCACCGACACACGGATTTAGAGGACTTGCAGAAAGCTGCTACCCACCGAGCAGACGGACATCACGGACATAGAGGAGTGGACAACCGAAATCGTGGAGGAGGTGGAGGGATCCACCAGACCACAACCAGCGCCACCGGAAGACAACGTCGGTTGAATTGCGCCCGAACTACCCCCACCTCATGGAGGCTAAACAATTGATACAGACAAGGTGGAAGACGCAGCGACCCAACAGGAAACTGCGCAAAAGGTGACCGAACTCAACACGGAGATAGAAGCCCACAACCGGGGGCTGCGCACCCAACAATGCAACGAAGCGTGCAATGCGGTTGACAGCCAGAAATACTGAGGCAAGACGTGGAACATGCTGAGAAGCCTCCTATATGAGAGCGAAACCAAATCCTACCAATACGACAAACTGGCCCCAAATCATCTAAAAAGTCAGAAAAGAGCGCGGGCAGGAGGAGACGAAGAGGAGAATCAACAAGTACCTACCGACCGCACCCACTGAGGTGCACCCAGAATACGCGGGGGAACGGTACGAGTAGCTGGACTTGGACATTGAGGTGGGGAGGTCACGGCAGCCCTACAAAACTAGAAGAACAAGTCGGTGGCCCGGCTCGGCCGCGTCAGAAACAGAGCATTCAAAACTCTAAACAAAACGGCCATAGAGAACCTCATGGCCTACTTCAAGAAGTGCTGGCGTGCATGGTCACTCCCCTACAATGGAAGGTGGCCAAGACCATCTTAATCCCCAACCCCATAGTATCAAGAACCTCACATTGATCTCGCTGACGCCTTGCGTCGGCAAGGCGCTAGAACACGTCCGCATGAACAGGGGACAGAGGTACCTAGAGGACGGAGGGATATACCCCATCCGCGATTATCGGGTTCACGAATAATCGCGGCACTTAATCGCGGCACTTAAGACGCCATGATGCAACTAAAGCACGAGGTATTCGAAAAACAGAAAAGATGGCTGCGGCTTACCTCAGCTAACCTTGGGTATGCAAAGTAAAAGCTTGGCTTTGTCTGGTTCAGTCTTGGTTTCGCTTGGTTAACCTTTCAAGTAGCTGTATTGCCGACCACGGCTCAAAGCCGTTCGATCCGCTGCAACGCTCACAGGTGGAGGCCCGGCAAACGCGGCGTTCCTTTCGTGAGGCGAGTCACGTAGCCCGAGACGACCCTTCGGCGCATGCGTCGGAGGCTGCGGGGGTGCTCGGGTGCCGATCAGCTCATCCGGCGCTACCGCTGATGCGGCCGCCACTCACATGTGCAGAACGACTGAAAACGAGGCCTCCTGCACAGCGCCGAAAGCGAGACGAAGCTAGGCACCCAAGACGCAATGAGTCAAAGTAAGCGCCAGATCCTCGACAAATACGGGAATGATAGACAACAATCCCATACTGGGCCTGGACCTCCAGAGCGCCTTCGATAAAGTGAGGCACTCGGCGATCCTGGCGCAAGTGGCGAAGCTAAACATGGGCCGCCGGACGTACGTGTACATCAAAGGCTTCCTGAGAAACAGAACCACCGATATCAAAACCGGCGACGTGCGACTTCCATAGAAGATGCTGGGCAGCGTCAGAACCCCGCAAGGCTCAGTCGCCTCGCCGTTACTCTTCAATCTGGCAATGATTGGGGTGGCCGAGAGACTCTCACGAGCCGTGGTGGTTGGACAGCACGCGGTGGTTATCGGGCGGAAGCGACGGGTACACCGAGAGCACGCTGCAAGAGGCTATTGAGGCTATCGAATAGCAACTAGACGTGTCCGGGCTCATCTGCTACCCAAGCAAGTCCGAACTAGCTGGTCAATCCACCAAAGAGGACAACCGGAAAGACAAAGGGAGACAAACCCGAGAGAGATATAGACTAAGATCAGGATGAAGAAGAGAAGCGGCCACACGATCCCTGAGGTCGAGAAGATTCGGGTACTCGGCATGCTAATCGAACGGAAGTGGGTGACGGGGAGAGGGTCAAGCGAGTGACGGCGAAAGTGAATGCGGCCATACAATTCATAGAGGGTATGAAACAAGAAAGCAGGAATGAAGGAGGAGAGCGTCATGAGACACGTACAATCCTTTGTAATAAGCCACGTAACGTACGTGGCAGCATTCCCGAACTGTAGGCAATGCGAGCGGAACAAAATCAACGCGCTGATACGCAAGGCGTTTAAGGTGGAACTCGGCCTCAACGACGGCACGAGCACGGAGAAACTCTTTGCCCTCGGAGTGCACAACACGCTGGAAGAAATAGCAGAGGTGCAAAGAACGGCGCAGCTAGCGCGCCTCACAAAACAAGAGCAAGACAAGAACTAAGGAACATGGGCACAAACCTGAGAGAACAAGGTAGAACAGAAGAGACAACCCATTCGACATCAGCGGAAGGACTATGATTACAGTCATTACCGAGAAACATGAATCCGGAATACAACAGTGAAAGGCGAGAGGCGAGGGGCAGGGCACTCATCGACCTCAACGCCAGGGACGAGGGAGCCGTGTACGTGGACGCGGCCGAATACCCGGGAGACGAGGAGTCCTACGCAGCAGTCGCAGTCAAACCCCTGCCCGGACGACCAGGGCAGCAGCAAGATTGCGCACATGGAAGGCGCATCGGGCAGAGGATGTTACCATCGCCCTGGCCATCACCGACCCCGATTGCACGACCGTATTCAGTGACTCCAGAACGGCAGTACGCAACTACGCCAGGGGAGCAGCGAAGCCACGCGGATACTGAGAGCGACAAAACTCAAGAGCCGCCGAGTGGCGATCAAATGTTCCCAGCACACATGGGCGAACACGTATCGGAAAGAGGGCACGCAAATCACAACGAGACGACGAACGCAGCGCTGCGAAGACTTACCGACTGCGCTGCAGCAACCGCCGCCGTCGATTCAACGTCGTGGTGGGAGAGCAAAGGCAACATCAACACATACAACCAGAAAACGAAGTGGTACAGACACGAGAGAAGAACGATGCCACCGCTACACAAGGCTCCAAGGGCCGTACCAGGCAGGAAGCGGTGCTGTATCGGCAACTCCACAATGATGTATCGGCTACCCACCCCACCCTAATCAAGTGCGTGTGCCAGGACGTGTACACGAGTGACCTACGCCACACATGCCAGAACAAGAGACCCACGACGGCTCACATACTATGGGACTGCAGCAAAAATCCACACCAAGCGGCAACGAGGAAGACAATCCCACCGCTACTAGAAGCAGCGACTAGGAAGCACCGACAGGGAGACACCGACCCAGTCCGTCCAGCAGGCCTCGGTCGCACGGGAAAGGCAAGCGACTCAGCGAAACCGAAAGAAGACTGCCTCCCCAGACCAGGGGCAGGCCAGGTCAACCCGAGTAAGTAGCGGGGACGCGGACGAAGTAGAGCCGACCCCAACCGAGACGATGTCAAGGCCGGGTCGCCGCGAAGTACCCTAAAAAGACCAGGGCGACAAGCCGTCTACAGGCATTATCAATAAAGTTGTTGTACCGTACTGTACCGTATGACCCCGGTGGCTACGTCGGACCAGGAGGCGACGAAGCAGGACACAGAGGCTCTTGTGAAATACGTTGGTGTTCGAGTTCACAGTGGGCCTTGGCCACCTTGGCGCTTCGCTGTCAACTTCGACAGCAAAACCGCATCTTCAAGTGAAATTAAGATTACCGCAAGATGCCTTGGGGCATCATCTTCACGTCTAAGAACGTCATCGCCATGTCGTACCAATTCTAGAATTCCGGAGCATTTTCAGCTACAAGAATTTATTGAAACATCTGTCAGTTAACGGTCTCTGTTTAACCTAATGTGGCTTTATACGCTTCTGAGGTAAACACGGTCAAAGAGTGACTGCCGGAGATCTATGACATCGCCTTAAAGTTGCCAAGCGGATGGATATCAACCCTTAAAGTGAGCCATGAAGAGAAAACACAAGTTTGGTTCATTCGAAAGATTGCCTCGTTAGAAACAAACACCACCACTTCGATAACGTTACGTGTCGCTCAAATAAGTACATAATTAGCAAAAGGTGGAATGGCCATTTGGACCCACCAGCTCGCTTTTCCGCAACCCACAAGTATTGTCACTTGGCTGCTCTGCTTTGGCGTAGGCCGGCAAAAGCAAACGTAAATGTCGTGCTGCCTTACCACCTGTTTTGATCATCGCGAGCTAAATGCCCGTGAAAACATACTGCACATTCTTTTTATGACAAAGAACGGTGGAGTAAATGGTTGAAGTTCCGAACGAACACGCAAGCGTGTATGCACAGGGGTACGAAACTACCGCTTCCGAGCTCGGCATCTCGCTGATCAGCGCAGCGAGCGGTGAGACGAATTTTCGGGTTCAAGGCTCTCAGCGGCCAACGAACCGTCCCAGCACGCACAGCCGCGACCTTGCGTGGTATCGTAATCCCTTCACAGGAGGTTGGCCGTCATATCGCCAACGAGCAAAGGTAAAAATAGAAACGAGGGGAGTAAGGAACAGCAAGCAGCGACGAGATAGTGCCAGTCGTCGCAGTTTCGGAATGGTGTTGGCTTGCTGATATTGTTAGGAGCTCGTTTCAGTTTACAACCACTGAAAACTTCAGTTTGTTCGAGTACTTTACAATGAAATTTCGTTGCTGCGTTTTGAAATGCCCATGTAGTACGGGCAAATTCGTCGAGGGAGTGCGGACATCCCCGCCGTGTGAGATCTCTTTCATGTGCTGCCCAACACGAACCTCGGCGAAGCAACGGCTACGTTTTGTGAACTTGCAACGGAAGGAAGAGAAAGAAGGGAGAGAAAGAGAGCTAAAGGAAGTACGAGAGTGCTCGCTTCATTTCCGAGGAGTAGTGATTACGGCAGGACCCGGACATGCTGGCGCTCGTCGCCGACTTCGTCAAAGCGCTCTGACCTTGGGGAAAAAAATTGCCGGACACACCGCGCATTGACGCTCGAATCTTTCTGGTCGGAGCGCAGAGAGCTCGAGCGAACGGCTTTCCATACACGACACCACCCAACTGGCATAAGCGATACTGCTACTGAAATTGAAAATACGGCACATACGTACCAGTCTGTATTGTCCGTCGCGACGGGGCTGACGAGGCAGCGGTTGCCGACGGCTGGGCGTTCGTCTGTTGTGCTATCGCGGAATGGTCGCTTCCCGTCCACCGCGTATCCCACAACTCTTGCCGCTCGTGCACTGGAAGCACTGAGCGTTCAAGTGGTGTGAGGTTGTTAAATGCAAGCCCGAGCTCCTCGGCGAGAGTTTTGTTCTCCGGATCAGACGATTCCATGACTAGGGCTGCGGGTGCACTAGGTTTTACTAGTATTTTTAAAATGGCCGCCCGTCTCGGTCGACTCCTGTCGACTCCCGCGTGTGGGTGCTATATGGAGTCGACATACTAAGTATCTGTTTCATGTACCGGCTCATATGACGCCATTGTTCACGTGACGAAATGTGCAATTTTAGCGGGAGATTTAAAATTTTGGCTTAAATTGCTTAATTTCTCAGTGAATAAAGCATCATTTGCTTCCGGGAAAAGCGCTGGGGGTACTATGAAACACCTAATCTTTCGAATAGAACAAAACTTTTGTTTTCTCTTCATGGCTCCTTTAAGAGTGACGTGGGGATGTCCACGGACTTGAACAACCAGATATTCCCGGGTCAGCAAAACGCCGCCATCTTT
>CM023455.1:113778333-113845833 GCA_013339765.2 Haemaphysalis longicornis
AATAACATTTCTGAATGCGGACACAAGGATGCTATACATTCGAATCATGTTGCAGGTATTCGGAATCACGTTATTCTCCTGTGAACTACAAAGTCATTCGTGAACATTTTGAACAAAGATTTAAAGCGAATCGAAATATTATTCATATATAATAAAACAAAGGAGGGCCCACAACTGAGCCCTGGGGAATTACTGAGGTCACGCGAACATATCTGAGAGAACCACCGTTTAGAACGACAGAAAGCTGTCTTAGAGAGGGATATTGGGCTATCCATGCAATAGCCTACTCATTCAGTTTATAGCCCCGAAATTTACTAACACGAACTTTATATGGGACAACATCGAATGCTTTGTTCAAGACAAAGAAAATACAGTAGAATACTTTGTTGCTCTTTATTGCTATAGCAAAATCATGCATGAAATATACAATTGCATTGAGCAAGCAAAACCTTGACAAAATCCGCGGTGGCTAGTATGCTAGAGGTTATGGTTAAACAAATATGTCGTATTCCAAGTGCAGCTGAGCTCACCTTCAAGCACCGCAACTAAATTAAAATCCAGGCGTCGTCATTGACAACCCTCTGATGTTACCGCTAATTTAAAACAACACTTGTTTTCAAACAGGCACTCATAAAATCAGACGATGCAACATAGTGCAGGGCACGAAGTTGAGCCTACAAATGCACGAGCTTAGCCTCTGCTATGTTTAATACGAATACAATAATGCAACGTCGTTTTTCACAGCATTATTGCCTGAAGAATTGCCCAAAACTTTCGCTTTTGCGTACCCTTTTCTTTCTTTGGTGTGGTGTACTCGACACGGCCCCGGTTGGGCTCCGGCGTGGTGGCCGCTTGCTCGACGCCCTTGTAGGCCGGTTATTTTTGAGGAGCCACGTCCATCTTAGGTCGGACACCTATTCCAGGTCAATGTCTTTAAGGCTGCCCGTTTCTCAAGGGGGCGAATATCCTCGACCTGGTGCGTCCACGAGGCCGGCGGGCGAAGCACGGTAACACTATCACTGCCGAGGCTTAGCTCACCCATCGGTGTGGCACGTCGTCTTGTGGGAATAAATGATATTTTAATGGCCTAAAAGGGTAACTGGTAATGTCCAGTAAGTCCTTGCACCTCACTTATTCACCTATTGCCCCTCATTACTGCTTGACAAAGAAAGTTCGTTCATTTAAAGCGTAGAAACTCCGAGAAGATGAAAAATGTCGCTAACCCCCGCTGTAAAGGTGGTTCGAAAGCAAAACTTTAAAAGACACCCACAACAATTGCCCAGGCGACGTCACTTGAATTCACGCACGTGGCTTTGCAAAGAGCGAAATCAGGGATTCGCCAGCCGTTACCTGGTGTCCTTGGGGCTGGCGTCCCGAACAGAGCCGCGTCCGCCATGGCCGGGCTAGAGCGGCGGACGCTGTCGCTGTAGCCGTCCCTGCAGGTATTTTAGCCAGTCGCTGTAGTAAGTTTAGCAGGTTTGAGAATTACAAGAAAGCTGAGAGGACTTGTATCGTCGCTATTTATCCGAACCAGTTGTTCCTTTCGTCTTTTGGAATACCTCTTAAAACGCAACCGAATGATACCGTTTCTCCAGCGGCCAGATGTCTGTACGTGGTCTATACGTTTTGGTTTCCCGCCCTGACAGCCAATCCTCAGCATATCTTTGCCGTACGACCACTTCATTCCGTAGGGTCCAGGTTACCAAGGAGGTGCGAAGGAAGCGCGCAGTAGACGCGAACCTGCGGAAAAAGACGACCAAAGAGGATCACAACAACCGTTGCTAAAGCATACGAAAAAGCCGACGGAATGGTCTCCGCCGTCACGCCAGCCGGTGCGCAGGGAACGCTGTCAATAGCGTGCGCTCGCCACCACATCTACACATTGCTGCGTGAGTGAACACCGCCCCCCCCCCCTCCTAAGCCCAGCCGCGTTAGAAGTTTCTTGTTCCGCCCGCCGCGAAGAAACCGTTGGCTGGTAGTGGTAAAAAGCTTTGCTTTAAAACAAGTCGGCGTCGCTCGGCTCCCAAACGGCTTTTCCTCACAGAATGAAAAACCGGACGTACACCGGCCTGTCTCCTTCCACACACCAGTTGCCAGTAGTGCATGGGTAATCGGCATTCCGACTCGTTCCGTTGCTCGGCTCTGCACCGCATACCGAAGGAATGACGGATAACCTGAGACCTTATCTCGGCTGGTCTCCTCCTGAACACCGGTTGGCAAATATTCTGCGGTCGTTCGCTTGCAGAAATTCGGCCGAAGACCCCTAACGTAATAATAACCACACATTCTGGGGCCGTGCATCGGCCGGTCTGCTTTATAACACCAGTTGCCCGAAGTAAACAATTATTCTTCCGCCGGACACGTGGTTCACCGCAGAAAAAGTGAATGCACAGCAGCCGCAGTCCGGCCGGTGTCCGTCCGAACACCAACTGCCACAAAAATACCGATATTCTGTGGCCAGTTACTTGGCGTGCTTTGGCTGAACACCGTTTCCCGAAGGAAAAACGGAAGCCCTAACGTTGTAAGTCAGCCCTTCTTTTTCTGAACATCGGCTGCCGAAAATAAACTGAATATTTGACATCCCCGTTGCTGCCGGTGTGTCGCTGAACACGGGCGGCCGGAAGATGATGATGATGAATAAATTTTTATTGTCAAGCTGGGGCAGATGTTAGGGCACCCGCCCGGTGGGAGGCTTCCCTATTCCGGGATAGCCTGAGCTCGGCTGGCGCTCCAGGCCCTCTTCATGAGTTAACGCTGAATCCAAAGGTCCTGGCTCGTCAGGCGGTTCGCCCACTGTTTGTAGAAGGGGAAGGTTATTGGGACTCCATAAACGGTCATTGTAATGTCGCAGAGCATCGCGCAACGAAAGACGTGCTACCTTTTCCGCACGAACAGAGTACCATACCTTTTATGATGCACCCTCATGAAGTGAAGACCAAAAGAGAGCAACAAGTGCTAGTCGCTCAAAGATTGTGCACGGACGCAAGAGAAGCATTAATCTTGTCCCTGACGTGCAGTGATGTTATCGATGTGTGGGCAGCCTTTCTGCATGAGCTGCGCAAACCTGAAGTTAGATTGACCTTTCTCAACAAAGAAATCGAATCGTTTAACGACATTGAGCATATAAAAAAGGAATTCGCTATCAACATCGAATACGATGGTTTTGAAGGTACGTTGCGCTTGCTGTGAACACGGGTACTTGCACGGGAAAAAAACGCAGACTTTCACGAGACGACTGAAAGCTTTACTGAAAATCGAATACCAGGACGAAATTATTCATGCTATGTGCCGAATACATTACCAATTGAAATGCAGAAAATGTGACGCCCTGAAGCAAAGCCAGATCTTTGAGTCATTAAATTTATCAACAAACTTCGGATAGTTTTTGACAATGACAGAACAATTTTATGACCCAGATGATTTGAAGAACTCCCAAGCAGCCTCTATGAGAGAAACTCCGCATGCGTCACATCTCCTACCGCAAGTATAGCGTGATAATGCGACAACATTGTTGGCTGCACGTGATCTTCAGGCAGAAGACGCCTTGCTGTCGTGTGCCTTCCAAGGGTCAGCTGACGTGACCATGAGCAAGTCAGACATCTTATGGACTCCATCGACGTCGGCACAAGCTATGTATAGGGAGTGCTTCGAAACTGAGATCACGGACGTACTACCTGGCGAAGTAAAAGGACAGAATAAGGGACAACTGTTGGCAACTAAAATACAATCGATTGTTGATGCTGAAGAGCGGGGTACTGACCATCATGAGAGACACCCCAAAAGGATTGCCGTCGCACGCATCCAACAACAAAGCCAAAGAGTTTTCGGCAAGCGTCCTTTTAAGAAACGGAATGCATCACACAATAATAGTCCGACCAGGAAAGTGCAAATATGCAGAAAGAAGCACCAAAGAAATAAGGTGTTTTCAGGCCGAAGATGTATATAAATTGGTTGAATACACACCCGCATTCAGAGGTGTCGAATATCTAATTCGAATTTCCGCCTGCCTTCGCCGTTTGCACTGACTCTACCGGCATGTGCTCCGAAGACAGCCCCTGTTGCAGCGTCGCCGACCGATTGCCTCAGAGTATCCGAAAAGAACGAACGTACTTAAGGCACATACTGGACACGGACTTACCACAGCTTCTTTGTGGGCGGGAAAAATGTAAAAACTTTGTAATCATCATAACGGCACCGATGCGATTATCGTCATCAGTGCCGGTAATCTCTCGTGAGCTGCTCTCGCTCGAGCTGCTTCGTCTGCCTCTCGTCGCCATTTTTGAAAATAGAAGCACCATCGTATCACCCGAGCGTCACGGCCCTTGGTCTTGCGTGTGATTTTATATGCGTGAAATTGTCACGTAGGTCAGCTGCCTGTTTGGAGGGAGCAGCAAGCTCGTAAGTTGCACCTACAAAATACGTGTTTTTCTCTGGCTTTTTAAGGTCTTCGTTTCACGTTGAGGGACCGCGCCGTCGTTCGCATAATGAAACAAACGATGTTCCTTTTACACTGTAGTGTGATGTGTCCATGGCTGAGACGACGGGAACAATGTTCGTCTCTTGTGAGGAGAGACTTTTTGCTCCATAGTGATTTTCTTATCCGGGCAAGATCCTGTATCGAGCAAGCAGGAACAAAAAGAGCACTGTCGGTTACCGTCAGCTGTGGTATACAGGGCTGCCGCAGAACGTCGATGTTTGAAAGTTGCTGTTTGACGCTGTTCACGCTGGCTCGTCATTCGTCTCGTCATTCGCCTTAAACTTTATTCTCTGAGGTACGCTTAGTATAACGGCTTCCATACACTCAAGTTCGAATCGAAAGAAGTTAATTAAATCGTCGAACTGTTTCTTGTGGTCTGTTGGTTGGTGCTCATGATCCACTCCAGTTGACGTTGAAGCAGCGGACAATGTTTTCGAATGCCAGTGGTACCTCATCACCATGTCTCGAGGGAATGCCCGACGACGTATGAATGAATGACTGAATGACTTTATTTTCTCGTAAAGCTTACAAAAGTAGTACGACGGACGATTTGGGAAAAAGTTGCTCGCAGGCAACTTGACCAGCCCAAAAGCCCGGTAGACACACAGGGCAGCAAGTCAGCGGGACGAGAGAAAAAAAAAGAAAAAAAAATCAGAAAAGAAAAAGAGAAGAGAAGTAAAATAAAAATTCAAACAAGAAATCACCAGTACAATGTAATCAAAACAAATTGACATCTTTGTCACCACAGAAATAAAATACAAACAAGAATAACCAGTATATTGTAGTTAAAAAACAATTACACCTTTGTCACCACATAGCAACAGGAAAAACGTGGGAGAAATAAGATTAAAAAAAATGCCTAGGAATAAATACAAACACAGACGAAGTATTTATCACTGCTGAAGGTAAAATGTCAGTATGTTTGATTGGGATCCAGGATTTAGGTTTTGATCAATAAGATAATTTAACAAGGTTGGTAATGTGGGGCGTAGCATTTGTACTCCATAGTTAGTTCTTGATTGGGGTATTTGCCAGAAATCAGGAGATCGTGTGTTGTAGCAAATATTATGACGCCCCAGAAAAGCTATATTACAAATATAGTTTACATTATTCTTTTGTTCCTTATTGTTCCCTATTATCTCATGTAGCAAGGCACAATACGTCTCTGGGCTCGTGCCAAGTGCATTCAAACTTCAGCCGTGTATCTTCACGCCCTCATAAAACTTTGGTAGTTTCGTTGCATCAGTTCATGAGGAAACAGGTGGTATGTCAATCAGAGCCAGCGGGTGGTCTTGTGCAATAACTGCCTGGTCACCGAACCACTTTCGAAGTATTTCTATCGCGTCATTGTCGCATTGTTCGGTCTTGGGCAGTCCAGAAACTGTAACGTTCATCTTCAGCGCAGAAAAAAACAGGGACACAGTAGACAAGGTCACGCGCTACTTCCAACTGAATTTTATTGAATCAGGGTGAAGTATATTGCAGCAAAAATAGAAGAGATATAGAAAAGGTTACGATTATACACAGATTAAAATAACGGAATCGCTTGCCGCTGTCCCACACGTGTCAGTCATTACCACGACCAGTTCTTTTTTAAGAAAGCTGCCTCCTTATCGGACAAGGCTACTGATGTCGCGCTGACACACTCAAAATCGCCTAGTTGCATTTAAGCTGCCTCTACTATCTCACGCATGCGCTGATCAGAGTTGTGAAACAATATCACAGTTTTTAAAGTATGGCTCACACTTGGGGCATTCACCGCAGTGAGTCGACAGGTTACCATCCTTTCTTTTGTGTACGTTATTTTGATGCTCACGTAACCTGGAGTTGACGCACCGTGCCGTCTACCCTACATATACCCTTCCGCAGGCTAGCGGAACACGGTACACAATCCCTCTATCGCATTTCACGTACTTGTTTTGGTGTCCAACGTTACAGCCAGTATGTTCTTTTTGTTCAGGACATGTATCTCTGCAGAGCCTCTAGAGCTTGATTGGTGCGTGACATTACAACGCGAACTCCAGATAGTAGAGGCAGCTGAAATGCAACTAGGCGATTTTGAGTGTGTCAGCACGACAGCAGTAGCCTTGTCTGTAAGGAGGCAGCGTTCTTAAAAAGAACCGGTCGTGGTAACGACTGACACGTGTTGGACAGCGACAAGCGATTCTGTTATTTTATTCTGTGTATAATCGTAACCTTTTCTATATCTCTTGTATTTTTGCTGCAATATATTTCACCCTGATTCAATAAAATTCATTTGGAAGTTCCGCTTGTCCTTGTCTACTGTGTCCCTGTTTTTTTCTGCGCTGAAGATGAACGTTAGGGAATACCAACTGGCCCGAACGCAAGCCCTTCTCCAGAAACTGGTCCAGCCGCCGAGTTGGTCAGAAGACTGGGCAGGTATTAAAATTTCTTAATCGCCCGAAGTCCTGTGTTGTTATGTACAGTGGACTCGAATAGGCTCCAAAATCTCATCCGCTTTTGACGGTCTCCATCGAACTTTGTCAGATCAATTGTAGGTAGCTTTATTCTACTGGTTGCGGTTTCCCTATGGGGGGTCTCGTCAAAGCAGGTAAAACGAGAGATTCACCAGCCTGCTGGTCTCAAGATCTGCAGAGAAGCAACGCCAATATCTTGACCACCTTGTCAATGAACGAAGTCGTGTTGGAAATCTCTTCGGCGACAATTTTTTGGCGGTATCCACAAAAAGTCCTCGTCCAGCTAATGGATAGGTCGATACATGGCTTCGATCATCTCCAAGGATATCGCTGCGTCCACTGCTGTTGTCAGGGTGCCACTTCGGAGGCTTTCTTATATATCGGGGGAGGGCACGTGAGGCTGCACGTGAGCTGACGTGCTCAACATCGGCTCCGCAGTTAGTGGCAAATTAACAGTGCCAATTCATGTGAAGAGCTAATCTGTTATTCCCAGCCTGTTCGGGATGATGCAAGGCATCGACTGACACCAATATCGACTAAGGCAAGTGCTTTTCCGTCGATTTGTGGAACTTTGAAGCCATCGAACGGCGCTAGGCCCAGGCGTGGTCGCCGTGGTTCGGCCCTGCGCCGCGCCGGTCGGGGTTGGCTCAACCTTCGAAGATGACAAGTTTAGACGCAGAAATGGAGCCGCCCATTCCGTCTACTAGCAATTTCGGCAAGATGAGCGTGCAAGTGCAGGGCGAAGACATTTCGCCGGAGGCAATGAACGAGGCAGGATGGAAAGTTGCCGGTGACCGACTCGCCCGTAGCCAGCAACGAGAGACCGCTTCGATAACAGACACGAACGCTACCGCGGCTAGGAAAGCGGCACATATTGCAAGAAGAACAAGGTCATCAGCAATCAAAGCGGCGAGAATGCCAGCGTTACCCTGGGATAATATCAAAATCGTCATGAGGCCGAGAGGCAGAATCAACGTGGCCAAGTTAGGCCTGGTCGAAGTGACCGCGGCCGTTCACGCGGCGGCGGGAACCGCCAAGGAAGCCGAATACGAAGACACCCTGTGCGTAAATACGCAGCAGAACATCACCGTGATCTGCACGGCAGAAGAAGAAAGAGCCAGCCGCTACAGCCAAGTCAAAGAGATCGCAGTGAGAGGGCAGAAGTACGAGGTGTGGGCCTACAAAACCGCCCCACACGACACGGCCAAGGGAATCATCAGAGGAATCCCGACAACCGAAACTCCCGAGGACATCGATGAAAGGGTGGTCAACCGACGCAGCCCGCTGGCGCTAAGAACCAAGAAAATAGGAGAGACGACG
Source organism: Haemaphysalis longicornis (assembly GCA_013339765.2). NCBI lineage: Eukaryota > Metazoa > Arthropoda > Arachnida > Ixodida > Ixodidae > Haemaphysalis > Haemaphysalis longicornis. The sequence continues at coordinate 113,786,569 of CM023455.1, forward strand.
ACGGTCATCGTCGTCTTCAAGGGAACGAAGGTGCCAAACTACGTGAGATACGGATCGGCGCTGCTGCGATGCTCTTTGTACTGCAAGAAGGTGGACGTGTGCTACCAATGCGGTCGAGTAGGCCGCCGAAAAGACGTGTGCCCAAACCCGAGCGAAGAACGATGTCCGGGCTGCGACAAGCTTGCCCCGGGGGAAGAACACCCGTGCAAGCCGAAATGCAAGCTATGCTACGGGGAACACGTGACGGGCGACAGGGCCTGCAAGGCGCGCTTCAAAACGCCCTACGTGGTCAGGAAAAGACAATGGGAGCGGCGCCTCGCGTCCGCAGAAGAGTAGCGGCTGCCGCTGGAGCTTGATTTCCCGAAACTGAACCCCGCAAGAAAGGCGAGGTCCCCATCCAGGGGGCCCTCGGAATCGAGAGGCATATCGCCCTCCAGCGGCGGCATTCTGCGGAGGCAGAGTCGGAGACCCAGCGTCACGCGAAAGGGAAGGTTTCCGTCGAGGGAGCGCGTGAGCTGGGTGGGCAAGGCCAAGGGTACAAGGAGGACCGGCGAAAAAGAGCCCAAAAAGCAGCAACAAAAGCAGAGCAAAGAGAAAGAAGCCATGGAGACCCTTCGAGGAGAGAACAGGGAACAGCGTAGAATGCTGGAAGAGCTGAAAAAGACCATACAGAGCATGACGGAAACCAAGAACCTGGTTGCTACCCCAAGCCCCCCGGTCGCGGTGACGGCGGAACCCCCGTCGAAAGCGCAGTCGATGGATATAACGAGCGACGTCCCGGAACCCAAAGAGCCGGCCATAAACAAGAAAACGATGGAAAATCCCGCTACCCAGGAGATTAGTAGCATCGACGCCGGCATGGAAGAAAGAATGAGCGACATCGAGGCGCGCATGGACGAGAGATTGAACAAGCTGGAAGCGAAAATGGATCGGATGTTCGACACGATAAAGGCGGCCATAGCAGAGAAGAGCAGGCTGGACCACGAGCGGTTCGTAAAAATAGAGGGGGCCGTCCAAAAGCCGCAGAGCCACATGCAAGCAGTTATCCAATATCAGGACCCGCGCAGCGCACCGAAGGGAGGCATTGCTAGAACGGAACAAGCATGGACCCAGAACCAACAGTGATCATCTCGCAGTGGAACTGCCGTGACCTGGAAAGGAAGTGGGTGGTACTACTGCAGCACGTCGAGAACAGCAAGAAGAACCCGGACGTGATATTACTGCAGGAAACACTGGCGACGCATTGGCCGCTCCACGGCTACAGAGCAATCTGGTCCGACGAGAAAGACAGCAGGGGAATGCGCATCATGACCAAAAAGGAGCACACTATGCTGGACATTCAACTAAAAAATGTTGCAGTCGACCACGTACTGGCCGAGGTGGTAATTGGAAAGAAGAGGAAGGAGAGCGTCTACGTCCTCAACGTGTATAGCAACCCGAGCAAGCGCAAACAACGCTTCAGCGCACTCCTGCACAGGGTGAGCTCGCAGGCAAACGGCTCCAAGCGTCTGGTCTGTGGCGACTTCAACGCCGCTGACCAGTCCTGGGGGTATGCCAAAGCAACGCCAAGGGCAGGAACCTGGCGCAAGACGCGATCGACAGCGGATACGTCCTCGTCACGGACCCCGCCAACCCGACGAGAACGGGGAACTCGGTATCCAGGGGTACCACTCCCGACCTCACTTTCGTCAAGAACGTTGCAGCGGAGGACGTTGAGTGGAGAAACACTGGGACGGACTTGGGCAGTGACCACATGATCGTGGAAACTACGATTCGAATGAAGGGGGTCCAAGCGGCGCAGACGCGAAAACACACGTGGATTGATACAATGATACAATGATTACAATGATAGTTCATTCTTCTGCTTCCACCTATGCTTCCACCTTCTGTGGCACATGCGCTTTTGGACCTGTGCCAGGGGAAGCGGCTGGCTTTCACTGTCGTCTATCCTGGATCACCTGGCAGTGTTCGTGCATCCTTCATGTGGCATGAGCGTCGGATCGTTTGTCATGTCGAGCAATCGACATACTGCCTGACTCTTTTCATGTGTGAAACGATCCTTCTTCGTGAGGCTCTCTTTTCTCTTTCGTTTTACCGCTAAGTCTCCGAAGGCTCAAGACGTGAAACGCCGCAAAATTGAATGCGCTTACAAAACAATGTTTCCGGATTTCCGTCCGAGGAGCGAAAAGGGAAATGAAAAGCGTTAGATGTGGTCGCGAGAGAGAAGAGAGGCACTTGCGTGACAGACGCGGCAGAAGACTGTCGTCTCTCGACGACATTTGCACCGAAGTGAGCAGATTCACGGCCAATTTTTATGTGGCCTAATTAAATGTTGTGTAAGTCGAGCGCGAACAGATAACCGTTAAATATAAATAAGATGCTTCGCATACTGACAGGTCAACTACGTGTAACAACGCTTTTCTATGGTTTCGCTGCATTCAAGTCGATCATTTGCCACGCCCACAATTGTATTTTCTCCCCCCACGCGTTCCTCAACGTTTTTTTCGAAAATATTGAATCTCATGGCCGAATATTTGGGTTGGGGCAGTTGGAGGTTTCGTAAATCATTGCACAGTACTCCACAGTGGGTATGGGGCACTTTGTGAATTTTAAACAGTGTGTGTGACTTCACATACCGAAATTTCCATTTTACAAAGGGATGTTCCCACAAAAGACATGCTTATATAACATAACACGAACAAGCAACAGCGAGGATACGCGGCTGGGAAAGCGTAATACAGGTCGGCGGGGTAGTCATAGGCAACGACATCAAGTACGTCGTTCGAAGAGGGTAATGTCCCGGGCAAGGTTTCCTCGCGTATTGAACGGCATCAGCTCCGGGAACGTACGTCCTCCAAAAAGCACACCCCAATCACTGTGACCTCTATTCTGTCCACTGCCGTTTTTTCCATGAGAGAGAGGCCCTGAACCACGTAATGAAGTCTTGGAGCTACGGAGGCTCCCGCACACAGCTGAGCGTCTACAGACCAAGACCAAATCTTGGACTTCATCATTAGGTTGGCAACAGCTTACGCCATACCGGATCTTTCCGCCTGTCCCACCTTGGTTTGTGTCTAGCTGACAGTATATATGTCTTCACCTCCACCGCCAGCGATACATGCTCTTGCCTAAAAGGTGGAGCTGGGCCGCATATGTGACCCGCATTTCCGGCATAATTTGACGGTCCTGGTTTTACTATGTAAGGTAATAACATAAACCGCAGGGCGAAAATGGCACACATGTCTTAAAAGTTGTATGGAAACATTCCCTAACATATTTCTTTGTAGCCCACTATTAACATTCATCAATCGGGTCGCTTCTAATATGTAAAATTTTATTTCAGCGTAAGCTCGGCTACATGCATTATAACTTTAAGATACTCGCCGGAAGCTATGTTCAATTTTCTGGATCCTGGACTAATAAGTAAATATTTTTGTCTTTCTTTTTTCTTCCTCCTAACCGGTGCAAAAGGATTTATCTGTGGGATGGCAGAAACCAGGAGATTTAAAAATCCCTTTGCCAACAAATGTATATGCACGGTGTTGTTGATAATATGGAAACGATTGTGTATAATAAAAATATTTCCGCACCTCGTTTGCAAAAGTCGGCCACCAATCTTGTTTTACTTAATCACGTTTCAAATGAAAGCAGAGTCGACATTCCATTATACAGTCGGCATAAGTTTGAAATAAAATCTATAGTGGAGAGCACAATATCCAAACAAAAAAAAACGCAATGCATGAACTAATGAAGATCATTAGTCGGAGCTCGTAAAACGTAGGAACTGTTGGAAGCCTTAGCGAAAGCTGTCGTGTGTTGTAAATGTATCCCGATTGGCAGTGGTATTACAATTGTCATAGGCATTGCATTCAAAGTACTAAAGGAAACGGACATGAAAAGTCTTGTTCGAAATATCCATGCTCCTCACCCGCAATGTCCTGCCATATTTTACTTTTGGCGGTTTTTCTTAATTTGTTTCTAGCTTTTTTTAGTGGTGGCTGCAATAATAGCTATATTGATACGCCATCCCCGCGGTATTTAAGCAAAATCTAAAGCATTTGTTAGAGTGTTTGTTAGTTTTGAACAAGAATGTTGTGCCCTGCTTCCTGCCATTTGGTATCCTCAACTCTCGCTGGTGCCAGACCCACAAGTACTTGTCTTTGGCTGCTGCACCTTTGTCGTCGTACTTCGCCTGAACTTCGTAAATGTCGTGCTGCCTTTCACCACCTGTTTTGATCATCGTACATGGGTCAATAGGTGTATCGGCCACTGCCCCCCTTTTTTTCATGGTGCTGAGCCTGCGCACCTTGGCGGTGGGGGTGTGTGTTTATGATAACACTGAATAAAAGGAGCAGGCCTACACGGGCACAGGGGGACAGATGTAGCTCCCGCTTCCTGCTTGAGGCAGTTGGGCCCTGATCAGCGCAGCGAGCGGTGAGCGGCTGTCTGGCTCCCTTGTTGCGTCGCATTCGCGACACGTAGTTCGCAGCAACCTGGCCTCGGCGATGATGTTATAACAGACCCACCTAAAAATATTGGGAAAGAAAAATTGTCACTTCAGATCCTTTCAATCGCGACGCGTCTCCGGCATTTCGCATCCACTGAAAGTGATTGGTTGACGCTGCTAGAACCGCCTCTGCTATCAGCGCCATCGCTGAGACCAGTATGCTGCGACTAATGTTCGAAGGGGCGTTAGAAGAAGGGAGTAAAGAAGCATAGTTGGGCTATCACCGTCGGCAGGTGCGCATGCGTGTTCTGCTCCTCTTATTTAGCGCCGGTGTAGCTACATGGCACTCCTATGGGGTTGGGTGAGAGCTCCCGTGCTCAAACTACTCCTCACGGTAGCTGTACATGCATAACGGTAGGAATTTAAATAACAGCGCCATAAACCGGACACAGGAAGAAAGAGCCGCATATATGTTTGTTATTGGTTCAAGGCATCGACTTTATAGAGGCCAGGAGAACCTCACGCAACATGGAATACTGAAGAATAGGGCTAATGGGCCGAAAAAATAAGATTCGTAAATGCACTGCAGGAGGTAAGAGGAGGTTGATTGATTATAAGGTTTAACGCCCCACTCTGCACAGGTGATAGGCACGCCTCGGTAATGGAGGGGCACAGTCCTCGCCTTAAACTTTAGAGCTGTGCCTATGTTTTCTCTACGCCTCATTTATCAAAGGCATCAGGGGATTAGAACTGTACGAAGGAGGATTCTAAAAAGGTTGAATGGCTTCGCTAATCATTCATTGTATTTGTGGCAATTGACTTACATATTTATTTAAGGGATGGTAATGTAACAAACAGCATAAATTGCTCACTTTTTTCTATGGTCATTGACACGCTAAGTTGATACTGCGCTTATTCTTAGCTTTTACGTATTTTATATTTCGCTTGCAGGTATTCCTCGATAATGTACAGATTGCTGAGAATGGCAAGATTGTGGGCAGAGAAAATAAGTTCGTTCTGTTCCGTACGGTACGAGAGTCACAAGATAAGACAGACCCTTTCCGCCTCTGGGAATCTCACTTTACGGCACCGAATCCAGTGGTTGACTTTGATGTAAGTGTAGCCAGTTTTTTCTCCACCATAGATTGTTGCAGGGCAGATTGCCAAACGTGACGTTGAAACGAACTGCAAGACCGTTATATCTGTTTGAAAAACTGAATTTCCACTAAAACAAACGCTTCTGATAAATGCTCCTTCCACAAACTCCCCCGAAAACACTGTCGCGAGCACTTAAAGTTCTTTAAATAAAAACGATTGGTCTATGACTGAAGCTGAGGAAACAGCATAAACACAAACTCGGAAGCGACGCATGAACACCGCATGTTAACAGCAGGGTAGCGCTATTCATCGTCCCGCACAAGTACAGGAGTCACGTGCTCAAGTTCGCAACAGTACCATTAAAAGACTGCGTCAAGCATGCGCTCAAAATTACTAGGCAAGGGAAAAAATTTACTGACGCCGTACAAAAACAAAACCATGCACCAATGTTGAAGGCGAGGGATTGTATGTCTAGTTTTGTACGAAAGCATGCTCCCCATGAAGTTCTACTCCATCCTTCGAACTGCCGCCATGTTCCTCGATTTCGCACAAGCGTTTGACAAATTTCCTCATGAGCGTCTACTACTACAACTTGCCGCGTTAAATTTAAATGCCGACATATTAGCAGGGATATAGGAATTCTTAACTAACCATTCCCAATGCGTTTCCGTCAAGAATCAAATCTTTAACTCTGCCCCGTATAGTCAGGTGTCCCTCAAGTTTCCGTCCTAGGCCCACTTCTGTTTTTGATTTACATTAATGACCTACCAATGCATGTATCTTCTAACATACGCATGTTTGCAGACGACTGCGGTATTTATCGTAAAATAAACACTGTTTCCGATAACGCGTCTCTTCAGACCAATTTACGAAGCGTGCAGGAAAGGTGTTAACTTTGCTAATGGAACTAAACCCTAACAAATGTATTATTGTTTCTTTCCACCGCCGTCGAAATCATATTGTATTCCCGTACCAAATTGCTGACACAAACCTCGAACTAGTTCCTTCCTATAAATATCTTGGAGTATTCCTTTGTAGCGATTTAACTTGCGCAACGCACATTACGCGCATCACTGCATCTGCTAAGAAAACACTCGGGTTCTTAAAACGCCACTTGCGACGCGCCCCTAACAATGTAAAATTACGAACTCATCCATCTCTCGTCAGAACAAAGTTAGAATAGGCGTCAGCCATTTGCAACCCACATCAAGTATATCTCGTTCATCAACTCGAGTCGCTTCAAAATCGAACCACACGATTTATCCTTCAAAGTACTCTGATGACGTCAGTATATCGGCACTGAAAATAGAATCTGGCCTATCATTGCTTGCATCTCGCCGCCGCATTTCTAGTGTTTGCCTTTTTCACAAGTTCTTCTACAGCTCACTCGGCAGGCCACCATGTATTCTCCCTACAGCGCGCATCTCCCATCGCACCGGTCACCCTCAACAGGTTGCGGGCTTGCGTACGCCCACCGTCACTTTTTTCGTCCTCATTCTTTTTTTTTCGTGCAGCAACGGACTCGAACGGCGTTTCTAATGAAATCATCGCCATAACCTGTCCTTCCACCTTTTTGAACACCCTCACGAAAAACCCTGCATTCTAACAAAAATGGTTTTCACGTTTTCATGTATCTACCCACCCCTTATGTAATGCCCCTTCAATGAGGTCTTTAAGGAAATAAAATAAATCGAAATGAAATGAAGAAACGCCCCGAGTCACACATAGTCGTCAAACGACGTATAACCCAAGTGAGAAGCTCCTTCACTGGGTCTGTTTAATGGGTCTGTTTACCCCGTGTCTTCGCTCGATGTAGTTCAGTCCGACGAACAAACGGCGTCCTGCCGCGGCGGATTTTCCGCCGCGCGAACTTCGTCGTGAATTTTCGCTCCATGTATTCTGGCCTTTATACCTGCTTCGCCTTTGCCTGCATTACAACAGAAGAATACATAAAAGTAAGCATAAAATTTGTTTATGCGCACTTATGGTTATGTTTATGCTTACTATATTGCGCGGTGAAAATCGTCATAAGAAACAATAGATACAAAGATAGGTGGAAGATAGTTCCACTGTGTTATTGGCCGTAGAAAAAATTATTTGCGGAAGGCGTCCCTTTAAAGAAAGTTCAAAATTTCCTTTAAGACCGTGGTCCCACTTTGCAATATGTAGAATGGCGCTTAGGTATAGTTCTCTTGATCGATTACAGTTTTCGAATAAACGATATGAAAAAATTTCAAACGGAGGATTTTTCTGACTTCTTTCAGGTCTTCTAAGTTTACATTTGCTTTCCCTCATGCTAAATTGACGATCGTAATTACATGAAACAAATCGCACTGACCTATTTTGTATGTTTTTGAGCGTATCGACCAGTTCTTTGGTGTACGGATCCCAGCAAACACATGCGTACTCCAACACTGAGAGCCCATGAATGAAATAAGGTTGTTTTAAGTTAGATGAAGGTTCGATTAAATTGGGTCTCAGAAAACCGATAACACATTAAGCCTTCATTTTTATATCGTGGACGTGCCTAATTCACTTGCAAGCACTCGTTATATAACTCCTAGTTATTTACGTTCCCAGCCGTTCTTAACGCATATTCATTTACGCTATACGTATTTAACTGGTATGAACGTGTCCTTGTAAAAGGTGACGTGAACACGCTTTATATATACAATAACATTTCTGAATGCGGACACAAGGATGCTATACATTCGAATCATGTTGCAGGTATTCGGAATCACGTTATTCTCCTGTGAACTACAAAGTCATTCGTGAACATTTTGAACAAAGATTTGAAGCGAATCGAAATATTATTCATATATAATAAAACAAAGGAGGGCCCACAACTGAGCCCTGGGGAATTACTGAGGTCACGTGAACATATCTGAGAGAACCACCGTTTAGAACGACAGAAAGCTGTCTTAGAGAGGGATATTGGGCTATCCATGCAATAGCCTACTCATTCAGTTTATAGCCCCGAAATTTACTAACACGAACTTCATATGGAACAGCATCGAATGCTTTGTTCAAGACAAAGAAAATACAGTAGAATACTTTGTTGCTCTTTATTGCTATATGCAAAATCATGCATGAAATATACAATTGCATTGAGCAAGCAAAACCTTGACAAAATCCGCTGTGGCTAGTATGCTAGAGGTTATGGTTAAACAAGTCTGTCGTCATTCGAAGTGCAGTTGAACTCACCTTCAAGCACCGCAACTAAATTAAAATCCAGCTGTCGTCATTGACAACCCTCTGATGTTACCGCAAATTTAAAACAACACTTGTTTTTCAAACAGGCACTCATAAAATCAGACGATGCAACATAGTGCAGGGCATGAAGTTGAGCCTACAAATGCACGAGCTTAGCCTCTGCTATGTTTAATACGAATACAATAATGCAGCGTCGTTTTTCACAGCATTATTGCCTGAAGAATTGCCGAAAACTTGCGCTTTTGCGTACCCTTTTCTTTCTTTGGTGTGGTGTACTCGACACGGCGCCGGTTGGGCTCCGGCGTGGTGGTCCGCTTGCTCGACGCCCTTGTAGGCCAGTTATTTTGAGGAGCCCGTCCATCTTAGGTCGGACACCTATCCAGGTCATTGTCTTTAATGCTGTCCGTTTCTCGAGGGGGCGAATATCCTCGAGCTGGTGCGTCCACGAGGCCGGCGGGCGAGGCGTGGTAACACTATCACTGCCGAGGCTTAGCTCACTCATCGGTGTGGCACGTCGTCTTGTGGGAATAAATGATATTTTAATGGCCTAAAAGGGTAACTGGTAATGTCCAGTAAGTCCTTGCACCTCACTTATTCACCTATTGCCCCTCATTACTGCTTGACAAAGAAAGTTCCGTTCATTAAAGCGTAGAAACTCCGAGAAGATGGAAAAATGTCGCTAACCCCACGCTGTAAAGGTAGTTCGAAAGCACAACTTTAAAAGACACCCACAACAATTGCCCATGCGACGTCACTTGAATTCATGCACGTGGCTTTGCTACGAGCGAAATCAGAGATTCTCCAGCCGTTACCTGGAGTCCTTGGGGCTGGCGTCCCGAACAGAGCCGCGTCCGCCATGGTCGTGCTAGAGCGGCGGACGCTGTCGCTGTAGCCGTCCCTGCAGGTATTTTAGCCAGTCGCTGTAGTAAGTTTAGCAAGTTTGAGAATTTACAAGAAAGCTGAGAGGACTTGTATCGTCGCTATTTATCCGAACCAGTTGTTCCTTCGTCTTTGGAATACCTCTTAAAAACGCAACCGAATTGATACCAGTTCTTCTCCAGCGGCCAGATGTCTGTACGTGGTCTATACGTTTTGGTTTCCCGCCCTGATAGCCAATCCTCAGCATATCTTTGCCGTACGACCACTTCATTCCGTAGGGTCCAGGTTACCAAGGAGGTGCTGAGAAACGAGTTAATCAAGCCGTGTGAAGGAAGCGCGCAGTAGACGCGAACCTGCGGAAAAAGAGGACCAAAGAGGATCAAAACAACCGTCGCTAAAGCATACGAAAAAGCCGACGGAAATGGTCCTCCGCCGTCACGCCAGCCGGTGCGCAGGGAACGCTGGCAATAGCGTGCGCTCGCCGCCCCATCTACACATTGTTGCGTGAGTGAAAACCACCCCCACCCCCTCTTCCGCCGCGTTAGAAGTTTCTTGTCCCGCACGCCGCGAAGAAACCGTTGGCTGGTAGTGGTAAAAAGCTTTACTTTAAAGCTAGTCGGCGTCGCTCGGCTCCCAAACGGCTTTTCCTCACAGAATGAAAAACCGGACGTACACCGGCCTGTCTCCTTCCACACACCAGTTGCCAGTAGTGCATGGGTAATCGGCATTCCGACTCGTTCCGTTGTTCGGCTCTGCACCGCATACCGAAGGAATGACGGATAACCTGAGACCTTATCTCGGCTGGTCTCCTCCTGAACACCGGTTGGCAAATATTCTGCGGCCGTTCGCTTGCAGAAATTCGGCCGAAGACCCCTAACGTAATAATAACCACACATTCTGGGGCCGTGCGTCGGCCGGTCTCCTTTATAACACCGGTTGCCCGAAGTAAACAATTATTCTTCCACCGGACACGTGATTCACCGCAGAAAAAGTGAATGCACAGCAGCCGCAGTCCGGCCGGTGTCCGTCCGAACACCAACCGCCACAAAAATACCGAGATTCTGTGGCCAGTTACTTGGCGTGCTTTGGCTGAACACCGTTTCCCGAAGGAAAAACGGAAGCCATAACGCCGTAAGTCAGCCGTTCTTTTTCTGAACATCGGCTGCCGAAAGTAAACTGAATATTTGGCACCCCGGTTGCTGCCGGTGTGTCGCTGAACACGGGCGGCCGGATGATGATGATGATGAATAATTCTTTATTTGTCAAGCTGGTGCAGATGTTAGGGCACGCGCCCGGTGGGAGGCTTCCCTATTCCGGGATACCCTGACCTCGGCTGGCGCTCCAGGCCCTCTTCATGAGTTAAGGCTGAATCCAAAGGTCCTGGCTCGTCAGGCGGTTCGTCCACTGTTCGTAGAAGGGGAAGGTTATTGGGACTCCATAAACGGTCATTGTAATGTCGCAGAGCATCGCTCAACGAAAGACGTGCTACCTTTTCCGCACGAACAGAGTACCATACCTTTTATGATGCACCCTCATGAAGTGAAGACCAAAAGAGAGCAACAAGTGCTAGTCGCTCAAAGATTGTGCACGGACGCAAGAGAAGCATTAATCTTGTCCCTGACGTGCAGTGATGTTATCGATGTGTGGGCAGCCTTTCTGCATGAGCTGCGCAAACCTGAAGTTAGATTGACCTTTCTCAACAAAGAAATGGAATCGTTTAACGACATTGAGCATATAAAAAAGGAATTCGCTATCAACATCGAATACGATGGTTTTGAAGGTACGTTGCGCTTGCTGTGAACACGGGTACTTGCACGGGAAAAAAAACGCAGACTTTCACGAGACGACTTAAAGCTTTACTGAAAATCAAATACCAGGACGAAATTATTCATGCTATGTGCCGAATACATTACCAATTGAAATGCAGAAAATGTGACGCCCTGAAGCAAAGCCAGATCTTCGAGTCATTAAATTTATCAACAAACTTCGGATAGTTTTTGACAATGACAGAACGATTTTATGACCCAGATGATCTGAAGAACTCCCGAGAAGCCTCTATGAGAGAAACTCCTGCATGCGTCACATCTCCTACCGCAAGTAGAGCGTGATAATGCGACAACATTGTTGGCTGCCACGTGATCTTCAGGCAGAAGACCGCCTTGCTGTCGTGTGCCTTCCAAGGGTCAGCTGACGTGACATTGAGTGAGTCAGACATCTTATGGACTCCATCGACGTCGGCACAAGCTATGTATAGGGAGTGCTTCGAAACTGAGATCACGGACGCACCACCTGGAGAAGTAAAAGGACAGAATAAGGGACAAGTGTTGGCAACTAAAATACAACCGATTGTTGACGCTGAAGAGCGGGGTACCGACCATCATGAGAGACACCCCAAAAGGATTGCCGTCGCACGCATCCAACAACGAAGCCAAAGAGTTTTCGGCAAGCGTCCTTTTAAGAAACAGAATGCACCAACACAATGATAGTCCAACCAAGAAAGTGCAAACATGTAGAAAGAAGCACCAAGGAAATAAGAAGGTGTTTCAGGCCGAGATGTATATATAAATTGGTTGAATACACACCCGCATTCAGAGGTTGTCGATATCTAATTCGAATTTCCGCCTGCCTTCGCCGCTTTGCACTGACTACTACCGGCATGTGCTCCTGAACACAGCCCCTATTGCAGCGTCGCAGACCGATTGCCTCAGAGTATCCGAAAAGAACGAACGTACTTAAGGCACTACTGGACACGAACTTACCACAGCTTCTTTGTGGGCGGGAAAAATGCTAAAAACTTTGCTAATCATCATCACGGCAACAGATGCGATTATCGTCATCAGTGCCGGTAATCTCTCGTGAGCTGCTCTTCGCTCGAGCTGCTTCGTCTGCCTCTCGTCGCCATTTTTGAAATAGAAGCACCATCGTATCACCCGAGCGTCACGGCCCTTGCTCTTGCGTCTGATTTATATGCGTGAAATTGTACGTAGGTCAGTTGCCTGATTGGAGGGGAGCAGCAAAGCTCGTAAGTTGCACCTACAAAATAGTGTTTTTCTCTGGCTTTTAAGGTCTTCGTTTCACGTTGAGGGACCGCGCCGTCGTTTCGCATAATGAAACAAACGATGTTCCTTTTACACTGTAGTGCGATGTGTCCATGGATGAGACGACGGGAACAATGTTCGTCTCTTGTGAGGACGAGACTTTTTGCTCCATAGTGATTTCTTATCCGGGCAAGATCCTGTATCGAGCAAGCCGTAACAAAAAGAGCACTGTCGGTTACCGTCAGCTGTGGTATACAGGGCTGCCGCAGAACGTCGATGTTTGAAAGTTGCTGTTTTACGCTGTTCCCTTGGCTCGTCATTCGTCATTCGCCTTAAACTTTATTCTCTGAGGTACGCTTAGTATAACGGCTTCCATACACTCAAGTTCGAATCGAAACAAGTTAATTAAATCGTCGAACTGTTTCTTGTGGTCTGTTGGTTGGTGTTCACGATCCACTCCGGTTGACGTTGAAGCAGCGGATAATGTTTTCGAATGCCAGTGGTACGTCATCACCATGTCTCGAGGGAATTCCCGACGACGTATGAATGAATGACTGAATCACTTTATTTTCTCGTAAAGCCTACAAAAGTAGTACGACGGACGATTTGGGAAAAAGTTGCTCGCAGGCAACTTGACCAGCCCAAAAGCCCGGTAGACACACAGGGCAGCAAGTCAGCGGGACGAGAGAAAAAAAAAGAAAAAAAATCAGAAAAGAAAAAGAGAAGAGAAGTAAAAATAAAAATTCAAACAAAAAATCACCAGTACAATGTAATCAAAACAAATTGACATCTTTGTCACGACAGAAATAAATTACAAACAAGAATAACCAGTATATTGTAGTTAAAAACACATTACACCTTTGTCACCACATAGCAACAGGAAAAACGTGGGAGAAATAAGATTAAAAAAAATGCCTAGGAAGAAATACAATCACAGACGAAGTATTATCACTGCTGAAGGTAAAATGTCAGTAGGTTGATTGGGATCCAGGATTTAGGTTTTGATCAATAAGATAATTTAACAAGGTTGGTAATGTGGGCGTACCATTGTACTCCATAGTTAGTTCTTGTTGCGGTATTTGCCAGAAATCAGGAGATCGTGTGTTGTAGCAAATATTATGACGCCCTAGAAAAGCTATATTACAAATATAGTTTACATTATTCTTTGTTCCTTATTGTTCCCTATTATCTCATGTAGCAAGGCACAATAAGTCCTCTGGGCTCGTGCCAAGTGCATTCAAACTTCAGCAGTGTATCTTCACGCCCTCATAAAACTTTGGTAGTTTCGTTGCATCAGTTCATGAGGAAACAGGTAGGTATGTCAATCAGAGCCAGCGGGTTGGTCTTGTGCAATAACTGCCTGGTCACCGAACCACTTTCGAAGTATTTCTATCGCGTCATTGTCGCATTGTTCGGTCTTGGCAGTCCAGAAACTGTAACGTTCATCTTCAGCGCAGAAAAAAACAGGGACACAGTAGAAAGGTCACGCGCTACTTCCAACTGTATTTTATTGAATCAGGGTGAAATATATTGCAGAAAAAATACAAGAGATACAGAAAAGGTTACGATTATACACAGATTAAAATAACGGAATTCGCTTGCCGCTGTCCCACACGTGTCAGTCATTACCACGACCAGTTCCTTTTTAAGAACGCTGCCTCCTTATCGGACAAGGCTACTGATGTCGCGCTGACACACTCAAAATCGCCTAGTTGCATTTAAGCTGCCTCTACTATCTCACGCATGCGCTGGTCATAGTTGTGAAACAATATCACAGTTTTTAAAGTATGGCTCACACTTGGGACATTCACCGCAGTGAGTCGACAGGTTACCATCCTTTCTTTTGTGTACGTTATTTTGATGCTCCCGTAACCTGGAGTTTACGCACCATGCCGTCTACCCTACATATACCCTTCCGCAGGCTAGCGGAACACGGTACACAATCCCTCTATCGCATTTCACGTACTTGTTTTGGGTGTCCAAACGTTACAGCCAGTATGTTCTTTTTTGTTCAGGACATGTATCTCTGCAGAGCCTCTCGAGCTTGATTGGTGCGGACATTACAACGCGAACCCCAGATAGTAGAGGCAGCTGAAATGCAACTAGGCGATTTTGAGTGTGTCAGCACGACAGCAGTAGCCTTTTCCGTACGGAGGCAGCGTTCTTAAAAAAAAAGAACCGGTCGTGGTAATGGCTGACACGTGTTGGACAGCGACAAGCGATTCTGTTATTTTATTCTGTGTATAATCGTAACCTTTTCTATATCTCTTGTATTTTTGCTGCAATATATTTCACCCTGATTCAATAAAATTCATTTGGAAGTTCCGCTTGTCCTTGTCTACTGTGTCCCTGTTTTTTCTGCACTGAAGATGAACGTTATGGAATACCAACTAGCCCGAACGCAAGCCCCTCTCCAGAAACTGGTCCAGCCGCCGAGTTGGTCAGAAGGCTGGGCAGGTATTAAAATTTCTTAATCGCCCGAAGTCCTGTGTTGTTATGTACAGTGGACTCGAATAGACTCCAAAATCTCATCCGCTTTTGACGGTCTCCCATCGAACTTCGTCAGATCAATTATAGGTAGCTTTATTCTACTGGTTGCGGTTTCGCTATGGGGGGGGTCTCGTCAAAGCAGGTAAAACGAGTGATTCACCAGCCTGCTGGTCTCAAGATCTGCAGAGAAGCAACGCCAATATCTTCACCACCTTGTCAATGAACGAAGTCGTGTTGGAAATCTCTTCGGCGACAATTTTTTTGGCGGTATCCACAGAAAAGTCCTCGTCCAGCTAATGGATAGGTCGATACATGGCTTCGATCATCTCCAAGGATATCGCTGCGTCCACTGCTGTTGTCAGGGTGCCACTTCGGAGGCTTTCCTTATATATCGGGGGAGGGCACGTGAGGCTGCACGTGAGCTGACGTGCTCAACATCGGCATCCGCAGTTAGTGGCAAATTAACAGTGCCAATTCATGTGAAGAGCTAATCTGTTATTCCCAGCCTGTTCGGGATGATGCAAGGCATCGACTGACACCAATATCGACTAAGGCAAGTGCTTTTCCGTCGATTTGTGGAACTTTGAAGCCATCGAACGGCGCTAGGCCTAGGCGTGGTCGCCGTGGTTCGGCCTGCGCCGCGCCGGTCGGGGTTGGCTCAACCTTCGAAGATGACAAGTTTAGACGCAGAAGAATGGAGCCGCCCATTCCGTCTACTAGCAATTTCGGCAAGATGAGCGTGCAAGTGCAGGGCGAAGACATTTCGCCGGAGGCAATGAACGAGGCAGGATGGAAAGTTGCCGGTGACCGACTCGCCCGTAGCCAGCAACGAGAGACCGCTTCGATAACAGACACGAACGCTACCGCGGCTAGGAAAGCGGCACATATTGCAAGAAGAACAAGGTCATCAGCAATCAAAGCAGGCGAGAATGCCAGCGTTACCATGGGATAATATCAAAATCTTCATGAGGCCGAGAGGCAGAATCAACGTGGCCAAGTTAGGCCTGGTCGAAGTGACCGCGGCCGTTCACGCGGCGGCGGGAACCCCAAGGAAGCCGAATACGAAGACACCCTGTGCGTAAATACGCAGCAGAACATCACCGTGATCTGCACGGCACAAGAAGAAAGAGCCAGCCGCTACAGCCAAGTCAAAGAGGATCGCAGTGAGAGGGCAGAAGTACGAGGTGTGGGCCTACAAACCGCCCCACACGACACGGTCAAGGGAATCGTCAGAGGAATCCCGACAACCGAAACTCCCGAGGACATCGATGAAAGGGTGGTCAACCGACGCAGCCCGCTGGCGCTAAGAACCAAGAAAATAGGAGAGACGACGACGGTCATCGTCGTCTTCAAGGGAAACGAAGGTGCCAAACTACGTGAGATACGGATCGGCGCTGCTGCGATGCTCTTTGTACTGCAAGAAGGTGGACGTGTGCTACCAATGCGGTCGAGTAGGCCGCCGAAAAGACGTGTGCCCAAACCCGAGCGAAGAACGATGTCCGGGCTGCGACAAGCTTGCCCCGGGGGAAGAACACCCGTGCAAGCCGAAATGCAAGCTATGCTACGGGGACCACGTGACGGGTGACAGGAGCCTGCAAGGCGCGCTTCAAAACGCCCTACGTGGTCAGGAAAAGACAATGGGAGCGGCCGCCTTCGCGTCCGCAGAAGAGTAGCGGCTGCCGCTGGAGCTGATTTCCCGAAACTGAACCCCGCAAGAAAGGCGAGGTCCCCATCCAGGGGCCCTGCGGAATCGAGAGGCATATCGCCCTCCAGGCGGCGGCATTCTGCGGAGGCAGAGTCGGAGATCCCAGCGTCACGCGAAAGGGAAGGCTTTCCGTCGAGGGAGCGCGTGGAGCTGGGCGGGCAAAGGCCAAGGGGTACAAGGAGGACCGGCGAAAAAGAGCCCAAGAAAGCAGCAACAAAAGCAGAGCAAAGAGAACGAAGCCATGGAGACCCTTCGAGGAGAGAACAAGGGAACAGCGTAAGAATGCTGGAAGAGATGAAAAAGACCATACAGAGCATGACGGAAACCAAGAACCTGGTTGCTACCCCAAGCCCCCCGGTCGCGGCGACGGCGGAACCTTCGTCGAAAGCGCAGCCGATGTATATAACGAGCGACGTCCCGGAACCCAAAGAGCCGGCCATAAACAAGAAAACGATGGAAAAGCCCGCCACCCAGGAGATTAGTAGCATCGACGCCGGCATGGAAGAAAGAATGAGCGACATCGAGGCGCGCATGGACGAGAGATTGAACAAGCTGGAAGCGAAAATGGATCGGATGTTCGACACGATAAAGGCGGCCATAGCAGAGAAGAGCAGGCTGGACCACGAGCGGTTCGTAAAAATAGAGGGGGCCGTCCAAAATCCGCAGAGCCACATGCAAGCAGTTATCCAATATCAGGACCCGCGCAGCACACCGCAGGGAGGCATTGCTAGAACGGAACAAGCATGGACCCAGAACCAACAGTGATCATCTCGCAGTGGAACTGCCGTGACCTGGAAAGGAAAGTGGGTGGTACTACTGCAGCACGTCGAGAACAGCAAGAAGAACCGGACGTGATATTACTGCAGGAAACACTGGCAACGCATTGGCCGCTCCACGGCTACAGAGCAATCTGGTCCGACGAGAAAGACAGCAGGGGAATGCGCATCATGACCAAAAAGGAGCACACTATGCTGGACATTCAACTAAAAAATGTTGCAGTCGACCACGTACTGGCCGAGGTGGTAATTGGAAAGAAGAGGAAGGAGAGCGTCTACGTCCTCAACGTGTATAGCAACCCGAGCAAGCGCAAACAACGCTTCAGCGCACTCCTGCACAGGGCGAGCTCGCAGGCAAACGGCTCCAAGCTGCTGGTCTGTGGCGACTTCAACGCCGCTGACCAGTCCTGGGGGTACGCCAAGAGCAACGCCAAAGGCAGGAACCTGGCGCAAGACGCGATCGACAGCGGATACGTCCTCGTCACGGACCCCGCCAACCCGACGAGAACGGGAAACTCGGTATCCAGGGGTACTACTCCCGACCTCACTTTCGTCAAGAACGTTGCAGCGGAGGACGTTGAGTGGATAAACACTGGGACGGACTTGGGCAGTGACCACATGATCGTGGAAACTACGATTCGAATGAAGGGGGTCCAAGCGGCGCAGACGCGAAAACACACGTGGATTGATACAATGATACAATGATTACAATGATAGTTCATTCTTCTGCTTCCACCTATGCTTCCACCTTCTGTGGCACATGCGCTTTTGGACCTGTGCCAGGGGAAGCGGCTGGCTTTCACCGTCGTCTATCCTGGATCACCTGGCAGTGTTCGTGGATACTTCGTGTGGCATGAGCGTCGGATCGTTTGTCATTTCGAACAATCGACATACTGCCTGACTCTTTTCATGCGTAAAACGATCCTTCTTCGTGAGGCTCCTCTTTTCTCTTTCGTTTTACCGCTAAGTCTCCGAAGGCTCAAGACGTGAAACGCCGCAAAATTGAATGCGCTTACAAAATAATGTTTCCGGGTTTCCGTCCGAGGAGCGAAAAGGGAAATGAAAAGCGTTAGATGTGGCCGCGAGAGAGAAGAGAGGCACTTGCGTGACAGACGCGGCAGAAGACTGTCGTCTCTCGACGACATTTGCACCGATTTGAGCAGATTGATGGCCAAATTTTATGTGGTCTAATTAAATGTTGTGTAAGTCCAGCGCGAAGAGATAACCGTAAAACATAAATAAGATGCTTCGAATACTTACAGGTCAACTACGTGTAACAACGCTTTCCTATGGTTTCGCTGCATTCAAGTCGATCATTTGCAGCGCCCACAATTGCATTTTCTCACAACACGCGTTCCTCAACGTTTTTTTTTTTTTCAAAAATATTGAATCTCATGGCCGAATATTTGGGTTGGGGCAGTTAGAGGTTTCGTAAATCATTGCACAGTACACTCCAGTGGGTATGGGGCCCTTTGTGAATTTTAAACAGTGTGTGTGGCTTCACATACCGAAATTTTTATTTTACAAAGGGATGTGCCCACAAAAGACATGCTTATATAACATAACACGAACAAGAGATACGCGGCTGGGAAAGCGTAATACATGTCGGCGGGGTAGTCATAGGCAACGACATCAAGTACGTCCTCCGAAGAGGGTAATGTCCCGGGCAAGGTTTCCTCGCGTATTGAACGGCATCAGCTCCGGGAACGTACGTCCTCCAAAAAACACACCCCAATCACTATGACCTCTATTCTATCCACTGCCGTTTTTTCCATGAGAGAGAGGCCCTGACCCACGTAATGAAGTCTTGGAGCTATGGAGGCTCCCGCACACAGCTGAACGTCTACAGACCAAGACCAAATCTCGGACTTCATCATTAGGTTGGCAACAGCTTACGCCATACCGGATCTTTCCGCCTGTCCCACCTTGGTTTGTGTCTAGCTGACAGTATATATGTCTTCACCTCCACCGCCAGCGATACACGCTCATGCCTAAAAGGTGGAGCTGGGCCGCATATGTGACCCGGATTTCCGGCATAATTTGACGGTCCTGGTTTTACTTGTAAGGTAATAACATAAACCACAGGGCGAAAATGGCACCCATGTCTTAAAAGTTGTATGGAAACATTCCCTAACATATTTATTTGTAGCCCACTATTAAAATTCATCAATCGGGTCACTTCTAATATATAAAATTTTATTTCAGCGTAAGCTCGGCTACATGCATTATAACTTCAAGATACTCGCCGGAAGCTATGTTCAATTTTCTGGATACTGGACAAATAAGTAAATATTTTTTCTGTTTTTCTTTTTACTTCCTCCTAACCGGTACAAAAGGATTTATCTGTGGGGTGGCAGAAACCAGGAGATGTAAAAATCCCTTTGCCAACAAATGTATATGCACGGTGTTGTTGATAAAATGAAAGCGATTGCTGTATAATCAAAATATTTCCGCACCTCGAGTTTGCAAAAGTCAGTCACCAATCTTGTTTTACTTAATCGCGTTTTAACTGAAAGCAGAGTCGACATTCCATTATACAGTCGGCATAAGTTTGAAATAAAATCTACTGTGGAGAGCACAATATCCTAACAAAAAAAAAACGCAAAGCATGAACTAATGAAGATCATTAGTCGGAGCTGGTATAACGTAGGAACTGTTGGAAGCCTTAGCGAAAGCTGTCGTGTGTTGTAAATGTATCCCGATTGGCAGTGCATTACAATTGTCATAGGGATTGCATTCAAAGAACTAAAGGAAACGGACACGAAAAGTCTTGTTCGAAATATCCATGCTCCTCACCCGCAATGTCCTGCCATATTTTAGCTTTGGGGTTTTTCTTGATTTGTTCTAGCTTTTTTAGTGGTGGCTGCAATAATAGCTATATTGATACGTCATCCCGCGGTATTTATGCAAAATCTAAAGCGTTTGTTAGAGTTTTTGTTAGTTTTGAATGAAACTGCTTAGATATTTGTTTCGATTAGAAAAATCTCGAGAAATTAGCGACGCACTTTAAGGAAAGAGATTTTGTCACACTGAACGTTGAAAGCATTACAACAGTCAATTGTTAGCAATATGGAACAAAATGAGTTTGGGGGAAGAGGGAGGGGGGGCGTTGTTTAATGCTATAACTTGCGAGGTGTACAAGTGGAAAATAATAGTCTGCTTTTTGCACCTAAGCAAGCCCTGATGATTATACTTGTCAGGTTAATATCAGTAATGTGGACATTAGAGCAAACACTTAACCTGTAAACGACCCTCTACACTCAATGTAGAGAAACGTTAGAGAATTGAAAAAAATAGACTACGGCATGACATGATCTTTATACCCCTGAAAAACAGTTTCAACAAGGCTAGATATCGCTATAAACCTGACACTGGAATACAGTGCACCTACGATGGTGCGGTCATCCCATTTTTATGCAGTGGCGGTCCCCCGTGGAGATGTAAAAGGAAGACAAAATGCCCACCTGCCCACTATCTCATTCTACCGCTTGTGACTGAATGCCTTGTAACAATGATTATCTCTCGTAGGCCACGGATAATCCATAAAGCTAAAAAGTTGGAAGAGTTGGATACAGCAGGAGAAGCCATTTTAACGCTAAACGTATACGGAGCATCCTCGACGGTATCTAATGGACTTGATGCCATGTCAGTCAAAAAGCTAAATGCTACCGGATTTGATATGGGTCAGTTTGTGTGCAACAAGCCGTCGAAGCTGTATGACATTACCGTCGTGAGTATGGTGTTTCTACTTTTTCTCCATTACAAGAGACCGGAGCTACAAGCGTTCGAAGAAACTCTTGCAAATTACATGGTTTCCAGTTGCCTGTAGCCCTTTCGTGTGCATGCCTGGGGTATTTGGTACATAAATCACTGCGCGATTTGCTGTTTTATTGGAGGGGTTTGTTAGTTAACTTGCTGAAGAATTGGCAGCCAGACATTGCTTAGCAGGACAACAAGCTTACTGTTATGCCGTATCTCGTTTTTGCACACCGAGTATTCTCCTGCGCATAAGAGAGGATATAGCTATGCAACTTTGCCTAGATGCACTTCCGTGGCAAAAAGAACGTTGGATATTGTGGTTGTGTACGTTGATTGGGAGTTTATTCTATATCGTCCACTAAAGTAACGACAAACCGGCGAAGCTAGCAAGCTGACGGCGCCCTACAAGCAGCGTGTAACGTCAAGCCAATGGCGTGCTGAAAAATGTAGATAACGGTTAGGTCGCGAATTATTTGTCACTGGGGAATTGCGCCATTCGTGGTGGTTCCTGTGGTATTATTAGTGGTAGAATTTGATCGTATTCAGTACCTAACAGCAAACAGGACGAGAACAGTTACGATGACGTGAAACGTGTATTCACCGACCATAGCAGACAGCAGGGACGCAATGTCAATAGAGAACGCGCCGTATCAAGTTCGGACGTGAAAGTGCGAACAATGTCACAAATAGATGTGAAGTGTTTTCAAGTTGTAATAAATATATTTAAGCACATACGGGAGAGCTTAAACCATTGCTCAACAAAAAGGCTCAACCTAGGGTGAGGCTGACAAAAAGGATCAATTTTGAGAGATTGAGCCTTTTTGTCATTTTGGCAGTCCTGCTTCTAGGGAAAGCGGCGGCCGCGATGACCTATCCTAAGCACAGCGTCTCTTCATACTCAGCAGTTAGAGCTGGAGGATTTTACGTGCGCAGTAGTGCTTGACGACAGAACTGGAGGCTTTTTTGCTAAAGCCACTGTGCGAGCAGAGAACTTGGCGGTAGCCGCGAGGCACACGCTCAGGAGCGCTCAGAATTTTCTTGGTATTTTTACAGCAACTGCGAAACTTACTGCTTCTGCAACAGCTCCGCTGTTTAAACCTAAAAACCACTGAACGAAATGCAGTGAAATTTCTGGTATTACAAAAGTACGCATGATGGACACGTGGACCACGAAAACGAAGTGCTTTTAGAATTAAGCCTTGTTAAGCTTTAGTCCTGGCGAAGTTCCGCAACTTTTAAAACTTTTAATTGCCGTATTACAAAATGCTTTCGCTGAAGCGAAAATTTTTAAAACACCTTATATGCATAAACATCTAGTCTATGCTCATACTGAGCCGCACGTTTTTACCTGGAATAGTTTCGTGTAATTATTGCAAATTCCAACCCAAGCAAAGCAAAAATCCGATTTTTCTGTCTTGCAATTTGAATTCTACTGAAGCGAAATCGGCTGATATACACTGTTCAGCGAGCTCGGAAACTAGAAGACATCTGCTCAGTAATGATACAGTAGCCATATCTGTGGTTTTAACTGAAGGGCTACACCGGCTGCACAAACATCGTCCAAAAACTGGCAGCAGGAACCAAGCGAGTCAGACCGCCGTCCTAACAAGGTTATCCATTACAACGACTGTTGCCTAAATAAACACACTGTGTAAGTGTTCAAAGTGCGGTACTTGCTAGGGGAGGCCTTGAATGAACGAAAAACACATTTTGTGTTGCCTAGACCATTGTAAAGTTGGAAACGTTTATGGGCTCTACACAACAAGAGTTGAGGAATGGCTAAGGAACTGAATCTTCATCCACATTTTAAGTGTATGGTGTTTCCACTAGATATTCGAAGTAAAACTATGTGGGTGCAAAGTATTTGTACCTGGGTTCAAACAAATAACAGCCGGACGTTCCCCTCAAACCCCCAAAATATAAAGTTCTGGGCGATTCCGCTTACAAAGTGGTTTTAAACCTTTTTCAGTACGGTTGGTGCACAACTTCATAAGTTCTGGCAACAAGTTGCAAAATAAAACATCCCAGTGTGCTGCTTCGGAAAGGCACTAAGTAACGTCATAATATGTTGTCGCAAAACCATCGACTGATATTTTAACTGTTACATTTATTGCTCATCTGAATAACTCGTCAAAAGCATAGAAAGAATGTAACACGTTCGAATACGAGTGTCGCCACCTGTGGTAAAAACTTGCACTAACCGCAGACCAATGCTAACGGAAGCCATATCCAGGTTTTGTCCGGGCGTTCAATTTTATTTCAGGCTTTAAAAGTCGTCGTGGTTAGTATGCCTTTCAGCACACCTATGCTATTTCACCACAGGTTGTTGGAGACTATTCCATGGTATAAATGCATGACCTGCTTGTGAAGGCCAGCCGATAGCAAGGAAAATAAAGGGCTGCCTTTTTCCTGGCTTAAGAGTCGCTTGGTCGGTATTAGAAGGACTTATCCTCTAGATTTATCACTTAGGAATGTATTTTTCTGGACACTTCCAACAGCAGGAAACAAAAATACATTGCATTAAATACCGAGAGAATGTGGAGGGAAAATACCCCCGATGATCGCGTAGTGGTCATCGCAACAGACGCGTATATTATATATACTATAGATTATATAATAGTATATATCGATATTATATATAATATTATAGAGAGATATTATATATATATAATATATATAATTATATATATATATATATATATATATATATATATAGCAGAACAGAAAGATACGGGACGAGGGACTCGGTAAAGATACATTTCAAGGTTGCAGTCGTCATTGCCAGTGCTATTCGGCTTTTTTCGAAATATTTAATAGGGCCGAATGACGTGTGCTTGTCACGTTTCTTTGATACATTGATAAATAAGCGAAAATATAAGTCGAGAAAAAATCCGCCGGGAGCGGGACTCGAACCCACATCTCCGCATAACCGGTGCGGTGCGTTCGCCATTACGCTATCCCGCAGCGGCTTCTCTCTCGACTTTAAAGCGGGGGTTTATATTTACAAGAGCTCTGAGGCCGGTCAACTAGCGCCGCCCCTCGACTACCGCGGGAGACATATATATATATATATATATATATATATATATATATATATATATATATATATATATATATATATATATTGGAAACATAAAAACTCACACAGAGCGCGAAAAAAATAAGGTAAGTAGAGACGGACATACACAAAAAAACTTTTCAAATTAAAAGAAACTTTACTGACGTTTCAGGCAGAGGACTTTCTTTCTTCAGAGGACAGAATAAGTTGGTTTCAGGGTTATATATATAGAGAGAAATGTAGCAAGGGCGAGAGCAGGGCATTGGAAGGGAGAGTTTGTACAATGGGATCATGGTTTGTGGGGGGCAAAAGAATGAGAGAAGTGGAAGAGTGGGGAAAAATAAAAGGATAACAAGAACCCACAGTCATGAGGTACAAACATGACAAAAAAAAGAGAGCCAAACAGAAACGAAAGAACGAGATAAGAAGAAATTATAATAACAAGGTAATTCCCCATTTTCCCCCGTGGTAACAGGCGTGAAAGAGGAATCAAAACAAGATATGCCCAAGCACGTGTTTGACATCGGCAGAAAAATCACAGTCACGCGAACGAAGAAAGTCCAAAGAAGATATGCCCATGCTCGCAATAGGCGAGACATCTGCCCATACACACCCGTTCTGAGAATCAGTGATCGAAACATGAGAGTACTATACGTGGCTTCTGTTGGTCGCACCCAAAAGCAGTAATACATGCAGTTCCGACAGGAAATGAGTGTGACAAGGGTATACAAAGAGCAGGAAAAAAAAACAGAACAAAATAAAAGTAGAAAAAAAGGCACAGGTCAAACAAGTCCTTAAAAGAAAGACAACAGAAGGTAGGTGCACGTGTATGACGCGGTATCGGGCGCTACACACTGGACGGCACATGGTCACCGGTAGAGGGAACGCCGATGCAGTCAGAAACGAATATTAGAAAGCACTAATACAAAAAAAGAAAGGGGAGAAAGCAATCACACACGCTCGCGTGCACAAATTGATACAAGGTGAGAGTATCAACGCTAACAATGGTACCACAGCCTTCTACACAGAACATAATGTCCCGACTTGTCTGGTCAACTTTGGTTTAGTGAAGCCATTGGGCTAAAACGCGGTGCTACCACGAAACTATAACCATCTTCGGGGGCTGCCAACTGATGGGAGAATATTATCGAGGGAAAGAAATGAACAGGCTTAACAGTAGCCTGCAGAAATGCAGCCTAAATGTTAATCGGAGGAAAGACATGTCAATTTCCCACAACTTTCATTAATGCCAAACGACACAGACTTAAACTTATAGATGAGGTAGGACTCACGAACCTTGCGATCGTGATGCGTTTTAAAACGAGATTCAAGAATTGTGGCCTTCAGTTGTTCAAAAGAATGACCAGGAGTGTTACCATGCTTTGATAGTAGCAAAGAAGGGCAGGTTTTTACATGAGAGCGGTGATGGTTAAGCCATAAACGAAAGGGTGTTTCAGTGTGGCCGATGTAGTGTTTGCCGCAGAGGGTGCATTCCAGCAGGTATACGGCGTTCGCGGAATCACAGGTAAAGTTCCCATTTACATCAACACAATAGTTAGAAGCTGTCCTGGCGACGCGCTGTGGGGTGGTCGTTTGTGGGCATACCTTACACCGAGGTTTGTGCAGGGCTTGCAACCAGTAGTCTGTGGTAGGCTGATGCTGGATTTGGTGAGATTGTCGCCCAAATTTTTGCTGCGTCTATAAACAACGCGTGGCGGCTAGGGAAATATTCTTTTTAGGCGTTAACTTTGAGCAAGGATATTTGTGATGTTTCCTTAGTACAAATGCAACTTTCGAAGAAGAGCCCGAATGGGTCAACACGATGTTTGTTTGTGGATTGGGTTTCGGAGCTTTTTTACAGATATTTTCGGTGTGTTTCAACTGGTTAGGCTCATGTAATCGCGTTATCGATCACTTACTCTGGGTATTTTTGATTCAAGGTCGCAGTTTTAAGTTCTCTGCAGTTAGAATCGAAATCCCGCTTGGCTTGTGCAGGTTTCGCCTGAAATGGTGAGATTGGCTATAAGGATATTGCAGTCTTGCAGTGCCTGACATGGCTGCTGTGGAAGTACAAATACTTGCGCGTGTCCGTAGGGTTCCTGAAGAGATTAGTCTGAGGCCTACCCTGAGAAACTCTGACTTGTAACATCCAGGAACGTTATGCTGTGCGTAGAGTAGGAACGAGAGAGGGAGAAAGTAGGATGCGTAAGGTTAAAAGCCTCAATAAACGCAGGACGTTTGTGGGGATAATGGCGCCCGAGCCATTGCGGGATCGCTAGGTTTGTGCCGTTGCCCGGCGCTTTTCCCCTCTCTCCCCGAAATGCCGGCTCGTCTCGTGTAGAGACGGGCCGTCTTCTTAAGCTCCTGCCTGAGGTGAAGGCTGCAGCGACTTTTGCGGCGATAAAACACTGTCCCGCAGCGGGCGCTCCTGCCATGGTAGTGTAGCTAACCTCACCTCATTGGCCCGTTTGAACGATTCCCGAACCCCACTCTCGCCGGGACGCGAACGCGCACCCTGCGCGGGGTCCAGTTCGAGGAGACGCTTCCAGGACGCCGTAGGGCGTTGGCCGAAGATATGTGACGCTTTCATTACCAACCGGCTGCAACTCTGTTGCGCCGGCGAAAACCAACCAGCCCTCCCGGCTGCCGGCCCGTGCCTTAGGCTGTTCCTGTTGTCCCTATGCTTGCATATAGTAAGGCCGTACCTACCACTCGACGAACACGCCATGCAGTGCGCGCCTGTGAGCGAATGGGCCGCGTTTTCCTCGCTGCTGCCAGCCGAGCTGACCAGCACGGCGATGCGCGCACAACGGTTGCGCCGCTCCCCGGATTTTGCCCTGACCTAAGAGCCCACTGGCTCTGCGCCGACGACGCGCACACTTGCGCGTTGCGCCCCATCGCCTCTTTCAACTAAAGGGAAGTGCGTACGTGTACTGTAAATTATGTAACTGGGACCGTTGGTGTAAAATAAACGTCTTCCCTTCGTACCCTGGGTATATTCTTTTTGTCGGCCCTACTCCACCTGCCCAACAGAGGCGGTGTTGAGTTGACGCGACGGCGTTTCAGTAGCGTGAGCGTGCTCAACTGGCTCGAACCCAAGGTGGTTCCTCGCAGTGTGCATGAGTGCCTCTTTCAAAGCTAGAGTTATGCATATTGTGAGGTAGAGAAACCACAAGTTCCATTTCGCCGTGTTGCCATATCATGAATATATCATCTATATATCTTTTGTAGTACAGTGGCTTCAAATTTTGGGTTGCGAGGAAGATTGACTCTATAGACATCCCATAAAGGTATTCGCGTAGTTGGGCCCGATTTTGG
This sequence comes from Haemaphysalis longicornis, assembly GCA_013339765.2. NCBI lineage: Eukaryota > Metazoa > Arthropoda > Arachnida > Ixodida > Ixodidae > Haemaphysalis > Haemaphysalis longicornis. Next base: position 113,814,350 of record CM023455.1, read on the forward strand.
TTCCCTTTGACGTTACGCTGACTTGCACGTAATTGACACCATCAAAATCAAAATTGTTATGCTCAAGGATAAGGTGAAGGAAAGTTTCAAGGGTGAGATAATCAATAGGTTTGTCACCAGCCGACCGCTCATACGCACGTGATAAAGCGGTGATTTCGTCCGCATGCGGAATGTTAGTGTATAGCGACACTACATCCCGGGTAACATGTAAACATTGTTAGGAATTTCAATCTTCATGATATCCGAGAGACAATCATTTGTACCCTTAATGAAGGATGGAAAGCTGTGTGGAATGGCGCGAATGGGAGAGTCGACATAGCACGAGAGGCTTCTTCGGTGACAGTAACAATGCCAAAAATAATGGGGCGACCTGGGTTGTTATTTTTATGAATCTTAGGGAGAAGGCAGGATCTACCGGCTACTGGCCTTTTACTGGATAAGGGAACGAGCAGTGTTTCAGTTATTTCGTGATTTTGAACAAGCTCAGTGAGTTTATCTTGACAATTAACTTATAATCATTAGTGGGATCACTATGGAGTACTTTGTAGAACGTAGATTCTGAAAGTTGTCTATGAGACTCGTTGACATAGTCAGCTTTGTCGAGGATCACGATGGTGCCTCCTTTATCGGCTGGTTTGATCGACTATTTCGGGGCAACCTGCGAGTTCCTCCAGGGCTTTCTTTTCCTTGTTCGTGATGTTACGGCGGAAAGAGATTTGGCTTTGGTGTGCTATTTTTCTTTCTGCTTGCAACATTCCTGACTTGAGGCGCAACATGACACAGAAACTGTTATGTTATGGCCAGCTTTATACAATTTTGGGAAATAAGCATATCCCCTATGAATATACCTGAATAAAAAAGCAACACACCCCACAAGAACTCCCTAATGTAGACGTATAAAACTTAAAAAATTACACCATGGATGAAGGAGGACGACAGAGACAAGCGCTAGTTCCAACTAGCGTTTAAGGATGCGGGTTCGATTTCCGTCCACGGCGGCTGCTTTTCTGATGGAGGCGAAAAGCGCAAACGCCCGTGTGTTCGAGATTCCGGCGGATATTTAAGATACACAAGTGGTCAAAATTAATCGGGAGCTTTCCACTACGGTGCGCCTACTCGCCTGTGTAGCGTCGGCGCATTAAACCCCATAATCAATCAGTCAGCATCTATTCCTAAAACCTCTCGTATATTACACAAAAAATGGGCACATTATCGAAAAATTACATTCCTCAGCGCATATAACCATCTGTCAGGCGAGAAAATGGCAATATATTTCGACATAGCTCGTGTTCTTCAGTACAGATAACATTAGTAGTACACCCGCCTGGTTCAAACGACATAAATGACAAAGGGGAGCTCTCTAAAGTAACTGGGTCTGAGTATGAATGCTAGTGCGTTTGCAAAAGAATTCTGTAATGCGGTGCGCAGGTAGTAGAACGCACTGCTCACTTGTCCACAACCGTTCCACTCTACGGCAAATTCTTTTTTTGGCAGGACATTGTGTATTATCTAAAGCAATATTACCTTGCAAAGGCAAGCCATAAAGGTACTGTATAATTAGCACAAACGAGCAAATACGCTATTTAGGAGGAGGCAAGGCAAACATCTCACCAGTGTCCCCGCCGCCCAAATCACCGCCATACCCGCAGGTTGAAGGGCCGGATTGTGAGTAAAAGGGGGCCCTTGGCTGATGCGCTAGTATCGACCCTCGACCCCCCTGCCCCGCGTCCCCTACGCCGTTTTTTACCCGAAATAACAATCTCCCTCCCTTTTAAAGCCTCCTACCCAACCCTCCTCCCACTCCACTACTAAAATATACCCCTTCTTTTATTTTACATCAGTTTTTAAATGTATCTATATTTTCAAAAGAACAAAGTACGATTAATGGGATTCATGGGATAGTACTGCGTCCGATATGGGTTTGCAGGGCAGAACACAAGCGCAGCCACTAACACGACCGCGGGAATGCGCGGTACGTGTCCGTTCTATGGTCAAAACCAACAGAACGGCCATTAGTGGAGTTTGGTCCAGTTCAAGAAAAAAAAGAAACACACCCGGTGATAACGCAACAACTGTTTTTACTATGTGCATTAGCTTTATCTATATAGGTTCTTTTAAGCGCTTGCTCTTATTTGGACCACTAAATGTATAATCTCGTGAGGAGACATACCGTTGTATCGAGAACACTGTTTATAGGAATTCCGAAGGTTAACGGAACCATCAGAGTGCGGAAATTGTTATACAAGTTATACAATAAGTACATAGTAGATTCGGTTTATATTTATTTAGGGCTTGCAAGCACAATAAAGTGGACAGTATACTTCAGATGGAAATGACATACTAATTATAGAGGATATCTTTGATAACGGCTCAGTTAACAGATGAAGAACAGGAGACACCAAATATATGTGGTGCCAGAAAACACCATTTGTAATGACTTGAGAGAAGAAAACAAACTACTATGGATAATAAAAGCGGGAGTTACAATGCAAGAACAACAAACGAAGATGAACCACGAATATATACACTTTTTTGGATTACAGCTCATTGTTTACACATGCAGGTTGGTAGAAGACACATCAAAAAATATCACGGGCAGTTCCCTTTTAAAACGACATCTTTGGGGCCTTCGCATCGGCAAAATCCTATATACTTTGCTCCAAATGTTGGTCCCTCAAAAGGTCACTTTCAATGGACATGATAGCAAGTGAGTTCAACTTGCCGTCGATTGGTTAATAATTTAAGAAACTTGCTTTTAAGCTGAGTTCAGTCACCCAGGGAGCTTTCGCGGTCCTCGAGCCAAGTTCGAGCAGTATCTTGAAAGAAAACATGCCGGACATTTTTTGCGTCGTCCAACCTGTTGAAACCTCGGATCCTTCCACTTTCTCCAGCCACTCTACCAAGGGATCTCCGTAACAATGGCGGCTACCGGTGCTGCTGAAGAACGAAGGGGGGAGTGGTTTCCTTGACCATGGTGCCTGTCGCGACGGCTTCTTTCTTCACTCTCTCCGGTAGTAGTGTAAACTCGGGTTGGAGGTTTTCCTGCCTGCGGCAAGCTCGGGTTGAGCTTGGTCGGCGACTTGAATAGGGTTCACGGTGCATGGGCCGAGCACCGTCACCAGATGTAAACAAAGCCGAGGACAATGCAGGTTCCTGGAGATGTAGGTTTATTGGGGCAACTTGTGCTCCTAAAGAAAACACAAACCCCAAGAAAGCAGTCAGCAGCGTGACGTGCATAGATGAGCGTCGGCGAAACGAATACCGCAATGCTTGTTTTGCGAGTATTTATGATTCGGTGCTAATGCTTCGAGAACCATCAGATCAGACCTAGAATATCAGCGATCGAAGGCGAACACGCTGTTCCTATGAAATTACACAGCCTACGGCGCATACAAAATAGACAGAGGGAAACGTGCTCTTCACATAACTAAAATAAGACAGCTTGGCTCGGCCAGACGTTGGCGACAAAACAAAAGTGAACAGAACGGAAGGACAGCATCAACATTTCGGAACTTGGGTTTGACTCAAATTTCCAGCGTTTACAGCCGGCCTTCATGTGCGATTTCTGGCGACGTACAACCTACCTGATAAACTAACACTTTTAAAGTGAGAATCAGTTACTGGGAAACGTATATTTGCAGAAAAAAGTTTTTAGGGAGGCTTAAGTCTGCCAACACGGTTTGGTGTCAAAAGAAAGTCTTGCGATACCTTTAACGTCTTCGTGCGACACAGAATCAAACGCTGCTTTAACATCGACAAACGCCGCGATAGTGATGCGACGCAAGTCTTTGGCTTGCTTGACATGACTCACGAGGCCCAGGACATTGTCAATGCTACTCCGGTCTTTTCTGAAACGGGACACCTGGTGAGGATATATGTGTCGGTTCGTCAAGTCCCATTTTAGGCGCAGGTGCACCATTTTCGCCATAAGCTTACCGACACAACTCAGTAGAATGATCGGCCGGTAAGAGTTTGTCTGTGTGTACTTTCCACGCTTCGGAACAGGTATTCGACGACCCAATTTCCAGCTCGCCGCTAAGCAACCGGACTCCCAGGAACGACTGAAAATGGCATGTAGAAACGCTTTGGCCTTGTTGCCAAGGTAAGGCAATGCTGCGTATGTAATGCCATAAGGGCCAGGAACCGAATCTCGGTTAGCAAACATCAACGCAGCTAACAGTTCAGCCATTGTGAAAGGAACGTCTGTGTTAGCCACATTACATTGTGAATTGTCGATGCAACGTGGACCAAGTGTTGAAGCGGTTGTTGGTGCCGAAGTAATCTTTGCGCATAATTCTTCCGGTACATTCACAACACTAACACGCCCCTTGAGGGCTATAAACGCGAAGGGGCGCCGCTGTGTAAGCTATATGCGAAGGATTCGGATAAGATAGCTGCACATTCCAGAATGACGCTTTCGAGGGTACAGTTTGGAACAGCGTTTCTGCAATTCCCATTAAGAAAAATTTTCTAGCTGTCTTTGAATCTGCTCCTGTACACTACTGGAATCCCATATGTCTTCTGATGACATCGTTTTCTAGGCCGATCGTTCTGCTCTACGAGGTAACGCGCGGAGTTTTTCATACTCAGCGTCAGCCGTAGAGTGCGGTTTTGGCAGCTGTAGAACTTAGGTGGAGGAACTTCGAACACGTTTCATCTCGTTTATGAGATTTTCGTACGACGTGAGAGATGGTTCCGATTCATCAATGGTGCAAGCATACATCTCCCAACTGATACAGCTGACTGCGCGCCTTCAATGCCTACTAGAAACACCATGCAGACAAATGTCTGTAGGTACATGATCACTCCCATGTGCCTCAAAGTCTACGTACCGTTGCACTGCGGTAACCACTGCAGGGAAACATGGACAACATCAAGAGCACTCGATGTTTTGCCGCGATAGAAGGTGTGGTCACCGGTGTTTATTACCGCCATTCCATTCTGACTACATAGAGGCGCCGCTACAGTGTCTCTACATCGCCTACAGCCTTAAAGATATCATGCATAATAACGCCTGTCTGCTTGTTTATGAATGTTAGTCAGGGCAGTTGGTGGCGTATTTGCAGCGTACTGTTCAAATTCAGTGACCGCGTGCCGCAGAAAACAGCTATAACATGAGCCGAAACAAACACTTAGTTTCACCGGTACTGAAACACAGGCAATGATAACTGCTGTCGGATGAAATGATATGAAAGCAGTACAGAAGCACACAGCCCAGAAAGATAAGTGAGAAGCTTTGCGTATAGAGTAGTTAATGCTGCTCCCGAAGCTAATCCTACGCAGTCACCTATTTTGAACGTGTAATCACCATGTCTGTGAAAAGGGCAATGCTGAAATCAGACCACTTGCCAATCCCCTGGAGAAATCTTATGCGAAAAACCTTACTTACAAGTAAACAACGTTTAGACGACTTAGAACGGCTGCTATGTGTCAGATTATAGTTTAGGGTATCTCTAGGTGTGTCCATAAGCAGTAATGCGAAAGTGGTAGTTCACTCCGCGAGTCAAAATTACTTCACTTCTGTATTAGAGGCGCAGAGCAAACTGGCTTGTGGCTGAGAGAGAAAAACCCGATTATTGAATCATTCCCGTAAATTCTGCACAAGGAGGGATTCAAACGGGGTACCTCCGGAATGTGACACTGGTACCAAAACACGGCCACAGGTTGTCAGGTGTCGAGTCAGGCGTAAAATTGGAGCTATTGAATGCGCTTTGGTTTTCGATATGGCAACGTGTTTTATCAGAAATATTCAGGCAAACAGCATTAATTCTACATGCAAAATGCAGAAGAATCGGTTATGCGAGTAGCAAATTATGTTCCCGCTAAGTTCCTATCTTGGTGATGCTGAAGACGGTATGCGGAGTGTCATGTGGGAGAAGAAAAGAGGAACACGCAAAGGCAAAATAAAAAAAGGTAAAAGAGTGAAAGCGTTGCGTTTGTCGACATATAAATGTTGGTTAGAGACCTGTCCCAAGCCTTCATGGCTGATAGGAACACGCTAAGTACACAAATAACAATTTCGATAGTCGACAAGTGCTTCCGCACTCAACGCCCTATTTTGTTCAGCAAAGAAAAGGGGAATATGTGCCAGTCATAGTAATCGCGAGAAACAGGAGACGCAAAAGGTGAAAAATACTGGCAATATTGCGAAAGCAAGTACAGCAGGTGTGCGCTGTACTTCCAGCCAGCCCACCCGCCCCGAAGCAGCCGTCCTAACTTCCAAACCGCCCAGATATAGAACAAAAATTCGCGCAGCTTACACTAATGGTGCGAGGCTGGAGAAACATAGTAGCTGGGTTCGACCTAGCTTCTTTACCCATGGAATCCGCTGTCTGTGGGCTGGACCGACCGGAATGACCTTGTAATATCTGGCTAGGCTTGGCATCACCCCTAAACACTTAATCTAACCTAGCAAAAATATTGCAAAACGTAACAAAACTTAGCAAAGCCCAGAAAATCCCAGCAAAAATTAACAAAACCAACAGAAGCCAGTGCACGCTGCGAAACCGAACCGAAAGAAACTAGCGCAAGCTGTGCCAATTATTTTGCTATACATTGGTCTTATTTTCGGCTACTGCTCAATAAAGCAAAGTGACAAGACAGCTTTATTAAGAAAACACATGTTCTGAACTCAGGATACACGTGGGATAGATAGCTAACCACCTTAATGATGTAAAACGGGGTCTAAAAGAAAAAATCAAGTGAAATATGGGAGCCCCCTATCAATTACAGCTTTCGGGGCGTGCACATGTTAGTGAGCCGATCCATAAGTGTAAGCAAAGCCCAATTATATAGCGCAACTCTGAGTAAACAGACATGACACCAACCTTTGCGCTCGACAGTCACAACACTTAAAATGCCGCTACAAAATAGACCAGATATTTTCTTGTTCATTAATTCTGAATTAATATTTTCTTTCCTACAGCAACACAACTTTACGGTAAGCTAAGAGGTCTGACTGAGCATTTTTATGGTAGTCAGTCATACCAAAAGCACATCCGTTAAAAAGCTAAATTGAACGCCTCTGTGGCTGCATATTTAAAATTCAAACTTGCCAAATTTGGCGGGTTTACGTGCCAAAACTACACCTAGGCTATGTGGGCTCCGTAGTGCACGTCTCCGAACTATTTTTGTCCACCTGGTGATCTTTAACATGCACTCCGTGGTCAACACATAGACGGTTTTGTTTTTTACTCCATCAGAAAACGGACTGCCATGGCCATCCCCGAGCCCGTGCCCTTAGACTCCGTAGCACGTTATAGCCACCTATCCACCAGGCCGGGTTTGCACGCATATCTGCGCTTGTGGCAAGTATTCTGTGCAACGGTATTATTCTAGGGGAATAGTTCATATTTGAACAGCGTTTTGGATTTTTGTCATGTCTATGTATACGTTTTCTTTAAAGCGAACACTTTCTAAGTTGTACAAATATATGTTAAACAAGTAATTCATTTTCTCATAGACCGGCTGGTCCACCAAACATCTCTAAAAGATCTCCAGACACAAGGCACGCGTGAAACTGGACTTCTATTTTGTCAAAACGGTTACACGAAAATCATGAAACACGAACGATTCTAGATAAGACAATACACGCACCGATCATCGAGAAGTATGCAGTACAAGAGTACACCTTTTTATCGTAAACTACGTATGGTTATTTGCGAAATAGTTCGCTGATTCGTTAGCTTATTGAGCGAAAACTTGTTGAATGAGTTCGTTCTTCGTTTTCGATTTGGGACTTTAAAAGTTAAAAGATCAGTTGGACGCACTTTCATCGAAGGTTGTTCGCATTTTTAGCGAAGGCGCACAATCAAACTCGCACACTTAAACTAGGCGCCCGCACGTGCAACATCTTAACTATCACGTGTTATGTGACGAGCAGGTGGCTTTATTCCTCTCCCCACAGTCAAAGCCGAGTGCTTTAGCCGTTTGACTTTCAGGTTAGCCGTTTGACGCTCTCCTCACTGTCGCAGCCGAGCGGGTAAGACGACTGGCTCTAACTCTGAAGATCTACCAGACCCAGGCTCGAATCCTGCCGGTGCCGGTGGTTTCTTTGCCTTAAACTGTTGTTGTACTGAGTTTTCTGAAACACGTGAACCAACGAATCAACACACGCACATCCCTCCGAAGGAAACAGGGGTGCGTACGAAGCTTGATCTGAGTGAATGGGAGCCCCACCAAAATCAACAAAGGATCACCGAAATACGAAAACGACAAGACGTGTCCACAATCAAAAGGCGACGATTATAATGAACACTAAAAGCCATCAATCGACCGAATCGAAACCCTTTCATTTCAATAAACCTTACCAGAGCGCAAATACACGTTGTTAAAAATTTTCCTCTGATTATGAGGACCGTTTACGTTCTTCATTGGCTGTTCGCTCTTACGAGGAGCGAACCTCGCGTGGCTTACCCCCACCGCGCAAGAAGGTGAACTGCCCAGCGAGAGAACGACCGTACCTGTGATATGGGGTGATGATAACGACGACGCTGACTGGCTTCCATTGTGCCGGATAGAGTGCGGCAATTTTGTGCCTTCGTCAGCTGCCAGAGGCGAAAGAGGGTGGCGCAGCACGTGGATAACGTTGGCACAGTCACCACTCTATCCCTGACCGATCCCCCTGAGCTTCTACGAGTCAAACACTTCAAGGGCATCGTCATCATCAACGTCGTCGTCATTAGTGACCGTAGACAAAGTTCGATTTCCCGCATGGCCTTTTGGCATATGCCGCCACCGACAGCGCAAGTCACTCAATACCACCTTCGCTTGCAAAATGGTGACAGAATTTTCAGATTAGACAGATATAATAAAAACGATAGTTGATGGGTCACTGACTGGCAGTTACACACTAAGAGTTGGCCGTAACATGCTATCTGAGATACGTGCGTCCTTTTGAGCACCTCAAACCAAAGGGCTAATATAACAAAAAAGAAATCTCCACTATTGAAAGGTATTTCTACGACCGGAGACGAAAAACGCGCAACTATGAACCTTTTCATGCGTTAATCATTCATAAGATCAGGACATGCCCTAGGCTGTGTTGCGCATGCGCAGTTACATATTCCTGTCGACTGCGCCAATTATAGGGCTACTTGCACAGCCCACTGTTAAAATGGCACCTCCCAGGACGAAGAAGTGGAAAAAAAAGAATATTTGCCCATACATGCAAACAACATAAGGCTCCCCTCCGGTGAACGATCGCTATGGTTGAACGCGAAGCTTTTTCGTGGGAGATTCTTTGGTTGCCGTCTGAAATAATACTTTGACTCGCAGATGGTTTGAACTTCAACTCGTCTAGATTTGACTGTAACTCGCATGCAGTTTCGAGTTTCGATCCCAGCGGCTTTGTGTTTAACCCTTCACCGCTTCATTTTGCACGGAGAAAGCTTTGCTTTCAAACGTCGTCGTTTTTATACGGAGACGAGCATAATTTTCTGTCTAACCCTTTTAGTCACCGTGTCTCCATATGGAGACACGACATTCTTCGTCGTTTTCCTCGTGAAAACGAAAAGAGTTCATGCTGCAGAGCGGTTCGGCTGATGTTCGAAACGTAGGGAAGTGAACGGTAGCACCATGTGATGTGGAATGGCTTAACCGCACTCATAAACATCGTTTCAAAATGGACTTCACCACATTTTGTGGGAGCTCCGGTGTGTTGCCGTCCTAAGTTCTCTTTTACGGCAGCGCAAATCATTTATAAAGGCTAATAACACCTCTTTCATGTGCATAAATTATTATTTCACCTCTTTGTTTGTAAACTGCCTCAGGATATTTATATTTTTATAGGGAAAAGCAAGATTGAGTGATGATGTCTCCGTATGAGGACACGACGCCATTTGTGTAATCAGTATTCTAGAGAGACTGAACTTTTTTTCTTACTTCTAGACACTTGACACTGCTAAACCTCCAACTTTGGAATTTTAGATTTTTTCGGCAGTGTATTTATTAATTCGTGCCATAAAGGGCTAATTTTGCACGTCATGTAATGCCATTTCGACGCGACATACGCCATCAGCATCAAATAGAACACTTCGCGTTCATACATCTGCGACAATAATTTTGCAAGAATAAAAGCGCACATAAACCACTCCCGAGAAGCATAGAATTTGAGCAGCGGTACACGTCACAAACGTTTATCCTTGACTGCTCCCCTCTGCACGCACATTGCATTGTTGCAAGCTTGACTTGGGATATTTTAGTGGGGCCTAGCTGAAGGCCCAAATAATTGGACAGTGTTTCATGTAATATCCTCTCTCTAGCTCCCAAGTCCCTGTAATGGCATCTTATGGTGTTTGCTCCCGCAATTTTGCTCCCGCAAAAAGTTTTCTTTTTCAATAAAACAAAAGCAGCCGAAATATCAAATGCGATTGTAGGGTTTAACGCGCCAACGCAACGCAGGCGATGCGGCGCGCTGAAGTGGAGGGCTCTGGATTAATTTTGTCCACCTGGGGACCTTTCTTGCGGCGAAATCTCGTACACACAAGTGGTTTTGCTTTTCGCTTCCAAAATAAAAGTTGCCGCCGCGGACGGCTATCGAACCCGTATCCTCGTGCTCAGCAGCACAAAGCCTGAGCCACCGAGCCTCCGAGGCGGACGCCGAAATTTCCAGAAAACGTTTGGTCGCTGTCATTAGTGTGACAGAAAGATAAGCTGAAAAATGTCAGCCAGAAAATATCGCTTGGATAAACAATTTACGTGCACTTCTCGGAAGCCGCACTTGAGCGATTCGTCTTTCCATTGGCGTTAAATAGCATGCAAATGCTCCATTACTAAACAAAAAAGACCATGCTCCTAGGCTGCTTTTAAATAAATCTACCGCGTGCATTCTCTGTAATATTTTAAAGCGGCCATGGGGATGGCTGCATTTTTCTTTGCTCTATTTAATTTCCATGGCTCTGTTGGTCAAAGAACCGATTCAATCTACCTACCGCAGCCAAATACGTCCTATCCGGTCAACCTTACAAAAGTGAGTAACATTTGTATATTTTTTGAGACGTAACTTACAAGTATGAGATCTATTTTGTAGGTTAGTTATAAATGAACACGGCTCTTCTCGGTTCCTAAAATCGTCCTTTCTGCACCTTCTAAGAAATTATCAGCACTAGAATCGTTGTTGAGAAGTTGAATTTGTAAATCTTGAGACATCAATGAAACATAAAAGCAGACATTATAGAATGGTCGTAGTGCACGCTTCAGAAGTAATTTTTTTCTGATACCTACGTAAAGAACGGCGCAAAGCAGATACTTAGTCTGGCAATTTTATGAGAAAAAAAAATTGTAGTGGGAACCAAAAATAATCCATCTTGCCATGGGGAACCCTGATGAGGATGTGAAGCATCATGGGGGTTCCGTGTGGTTCCATTGTGTTGCCGTTATGTTGAGTGATCTGGTGTTTAGTTGCGCAAGAGGGAATTCCGTGTCCGGGTCCACACCGGTGGCAAAGGCATGCAAGTACTGTTGTGTGACGGTGAGTAGGCGGTGGTTCTCGAGGCGCCGAAACTCGTCCATCATGTTATTGTCGATGCTATCGTCTCTGTGGTAGAATCGGCAGTCTCCGTCACCGTTGGTGAGGTAGAGGTTGTTGACGTTGGTGCAGCGGCTGAGAGCAACGTACACGCCCTCCTCTTCGCAGCTCTGTCTTCTTCTCCTTCTGCTTCTTCAGCGGTTCCCCTACGGGAAGATGACGACGGTGGTTGAACGCGAAGCTATCTAGTGATGAGCTCTTGGGTTGGCCAACCCCTAGGGTCACCCTGCCAGAATCATCATCAAAGGCGCTGCGGACTGGGCACGGACGCGGGACATCCCCCCGAGCAAGAGATGCTCCGCATCTAAAAACCACGAGGTTGGCTTCGCATAAGCACCTGATTCACGTGTTCTCGCTTCCGGCCTGTATCTAACCGGATGGACCAAGAGTTTTTTCTCTGATAGAGTCCTAATAAAATATGCTTGTCAACTTCTGCTTCCTAAGCGATACCCTTAAATGAAGCCCAATGATACTTTGCCCGAATGGTTCAAAATTTGCGGGGAAAATAATAGTTTTGTAGCTAAAAAGCAAATTAAAAATGTGTACCGCGAAAAAGAACGCTAAATCTTTCATCACCCCTTTGAAAACTGAACGTTTTTTTATTAGAACAGGTCCCTTACTTTTAACGCGTGCTTCACTCGTCTTCAGCTATCTTAAAAAAATGTAGATAAAACATTAGTAAATATTACAGCTTCTTTTCCTTTGGTAAGACAATAATATTCTTCTCGCGTGTTCTAGTTTATGAATACATCCTACATTTGGACTGTTAACACATCCACAGTTGGACCGAGGACAGAACCCGAAGCTACGTGCCAAGTGGATAGTGTATTTTGTCTAACACTCACGGAAGTTGCCTTCACAAGAAACTTCACTTTGATTGGCCATTGGTAAGTTCTTCTTCTAATAAGCACACAATGGTTGCGTTTTTAAATAGCATACGAAGTACTTTTTCTGCGCTTTCGTAGGGAATCTACAACCCTGAAGGGGTACTTCCTTCACCCAGAAGCGGGGCCGAAAACGATGCTTCTAAGTGAACTAGGTAATGTAAAATACCTCTTGTTTTGCGTTTATGAGAGAGAGCGAGATATAGAGAGAAAGAGAGAGCAGGGCTCTTAAGATAAACATAACAACAAAGGCATAACCATAGCGGGTTAAGCAAACATTTTGTGCGACCGGAATGACCAGCCATACTAGGATTCCCCGCTTCAAACCAATGAGATCGCACTGGTAATACGTTCAAGCTGCTACACCTTAAGATTGTGACTGAGGCGGAAATATGCAGAAACAGGTATTCTACTTAAGAATAATACATTGAGTGAAGCGATTGTATAAATTGCGTAATTTTTTTTGCGTAAAGTTTGAAAATTTGGGATCAAAACAAAGTTTTACATTGCATCTCCTTAACCGTAGCAGCAATCACATACCAATATATCATGAATGTTTAAATTTCTGAAAACTGCAAATGACGTCAATGTGCTTTATATTTATATTTAACTATTACAACTTCATATTACCCTAATTTCCGCTGTCATTACTTTACTTTTTGAAAATGACCTAATGCTATTGAACACGTTTAGTCCTAAGTAAAACGTCACTAATAAACATGGTTGTAAATATATACCATTGAAGGTGTTTCTTACTAATTTCTGTGGTGCTAATTCAAGGAAAGCAAAAAAAAATCGAAGTCATTCCCCTCTGCGTAGAGAGAATTGACACAGTAAGCTGGATGCAGTGCAAGGAGTGAACGAAACAAAACAAGCTTGTTTGTAATTAGCGATTGAGCACACTTCCTAGTTAATTTACTAAATGAAAGTTGGAAGAACTACAGTTTTACTCTAGGGGAAAAAACAGCGCTGTCCATTTTCCAAACGGGTCATAGGCGTCCTATTGTAAGTAACACACGAAGCCGAAACGCTCGACCACAGAGGAAAGCATTTAGGCAGCATGGTGCCGTGCGACATCCACGTTGAAACTTCCTCCCACCAGCACGGGTATGTCAAAAACGAGTGTGTGAATTCAGCCTGCGTATGCTTGCCCCCCCCCCCCCTTCCTCAAATGCACGCATGTAAATCGCAGCGGAGAGATAACTGCCGCTCGAGTGAAGCACTATACATAACTGCGACAAGAGACGGTAGCGGTGGAGGGGGTATATCAGGGGGCTGTAACCATGGTCATGCTTAATTCCGCAACACACAATACGAAAAGCCAGCTTACAAATACTAAGCTTACACCAATCCCCCTCAAAAGTGGCTTCACCTCTAAGTGCATAAACCTTGCTGTTAACATGTCTTCAGGCGCAATGTAAGATATCTCGAGAAAAAATTGGCCGCGTATCTGCTCCTTTTGCTGCAAATGTCGTCAAAGACGATAGTCTTTATAGTTATTTGCCAAGGAAATGCCCCCTTTTGCTTTCCCGCTCACCTCTCAGGCTGTTCCTGTGCCGTCGCGCTCATCCCAAGGTAAACAAACTAAAGGTTTGCTCAAGGCAATTTGAATTTACCGCGTTCTAATGCTACAGCCCGGGTTCCTCGATGCCAGCGCGCAGTACGGCGGAGACGCGCGTGAATGGAGGCGGCAAACTTCAAGGTTTATAGAACCGTGTGGCCGTGCTCCACGTGCGTTCCAAGCAGAACGTGGAACCTAGCTAGTGGAACCTTTCATTGCTGTTGCCGCGTGATTTTTCGTATGCCGCCAGCAGGTGACGCGGGCAACAGCAGGCGGCGGTTTTCTGCAGTAGATGTAAAATATCATTTGCTATCGAAAAACCAAGCGTTCATGAATTTTTTAATAAAGGAACACTGTAAATATCCCTTGGGTACTAATTTCCTGTCTTATGTTTGCGTAATGTCTTGTTCTTGTTCAACAAAGTTCACAAGTGTGAACATATAAAATGGGCTTATACGTTTACGTTTGGCTGTGAGTTTATAAGACTATTGCGCAATACCAATTTTACTTTTCCCGGGTGGCTGAATCAAGTCACAGACAGACAGACAAACAGACATACAGACATACAGACAGTTACAAATTTGTGGGTTTAAGAAGCCGAACAAAGACTATCGTCTTAAAAAATATGACGACCCTAAAACCTTTTCTTATTTATGACGACCACAATACCTTCTTTTATTTTTTAGTTTTCTTTCGACACGCCGAGTTTTTGTTCCACACGGGCGTGAGAATGGGGGAGGGCCGAGGCACAATACAGCTTCCCTATAAAACTTCAATATTGTCATCTTCGCCAAATGAGCACGGGAAAGAAATTTCATTCTTGACGCCCCGCTGAATGGGTGACCACATAAAAAATGTAGTTATCCGAATCCCCACCCTGTGATGAAAGCCTTATAAGTTCTTCAACTGGTTTCAATTTCAAGCCACTTTTTAACGCCGTTTTTTTTTTCTTGTTTCTCCTTTCGCACCTCGTGTCTCTTCTTCTACCTTAATTTCATCGCGTGTAATGGTTCTGTATATCCTATTCCCTCAATTCTGAAAATTCCTGAACTAGTAACATTTCATCATTACCATATGGCTGGTCGCGGCGCTGCTATCTCATGACATTGCGCTCCAACCAGGTTCCCCATGAGCTGTCTTCAAACGTGAAGACTGTTAAGTTGCCCTCATGACGCGTTCATAATATTAAATTGCATGCGCCCATGCATAAAAAAAGTCAAGCATTTCAACACTATCAATCAATCATTCAATGAATCAATAAATCAAAGTTTTATTTCCAGAAATGTTCTTACACAGGTGAAAAAAGCGGACGGAGAAAAAGCTGAAACAATGCAGCTTGAAAGGGCACCGTCCGCCGACGCGGCGATGGCAGCAATGACGACACAGCAATTTCCAGTCACTTACGACGTACATTCAAAAAATGATTATACAAATTTAATGAAACAGTGAAAATTTACAAGTAAAAGCCTAGAAAAGCACATCCAATATTCGGGCATCATTGACAGCCAGAATATCAACTTCCTGTCAGTGCAAGTGATTAAGTGTATTTGGAAGTGTATGCTTGAGTAGCTGCTGTTCATGGTGAGTCCGTGATGATGGGATCTTCCAAGGTGGCTCATATCGGTGTGAATATACATTTGCGGTTTCCTGTAAATGTGGAAGGTCCAGAAAAATGTCAGTTTTGCCTCGTTTAGCAGACCTATATGTGCGGATAAGTTTATATTGATGTATGTATTCTGCCTTTAGTATTTGGTGTTTTGAAAATAAGTTCTTAGTGTGTGCTAGAAAAGGAACATTCTCAATTGCCCGAATGACCTTCTTCACCTTCTGTCAGTTACATTCACCTTGTAGTGCTTAGAGTTCCATGAAATGGTATTAAAAGTTTGCACGCACATAAATTTGCACTTTCCCAGATCTACCTCAGTAAACGGAACTCCTGCTAAACGGACCAAATATTTCGGTCCCTTGAAGTGCCGTTTATCGAGAGTCTACTGTATATGCAATAACACCTATTGCAAGTAATTCGTATAGATTTGAAGAATCGCACCACCGAAATGTTGTGAGTACACTTGCGCTGAGTCGACGCTGCAAGCTAGATTTAATTCCCGCTTTCTCCATTTTTAATGCAAAAACATTTTTTCTCCACGAGACAAAGCATCCGGTGCTGTCTTTCCCTCGCAATAGTGGATAGTTCTAAGAATCCTTGTGGACTGCAGGATGTAGCGAGAACACGTGAAGGCCCGTAAGCGGAAGACACGCAATGCAGCCACAGAGGCCGATAATTAAGGGGAACTAGTAGGCAGAAGATGAATGCACTTTCACGTTATATAGTAAAAATCGAATGGAAGGAACGGGGGTTTCCGTTTACGTCAATTCTAACATTAAAAGATGTCCCAACGGCACAAAATAGATCTGATCCTTTGGGAAAAGTAGTGCAATTTAAAGTTTTAATCGCGGCTCATATTATAAGAATAAACGCAATAGACAAAGCATGGTCTGGGTTTCCCCTGGGTAGTTCTAAGTACCCACCAGGGGCAGAACATGATTTGCCCGTGGGAAACACGAATGCAGAAGAATAAAAAACTAGTCAAAATGAATTTTGCTTAAAAAAAAAATTGAAGGGAAGGGAACGGAAAGCCGTAACTAATTCTTTGACGAAAATTTGGGGCCCCGAAAAGGCAAAAGATGACTGATCCGGGGAAAACGGAAAATTAAATTAAGCGAATATTATTCGGAATGATATTATTAATTATTCCAAATGAAACGGCGTAGAAACACCATTGTGTCTAACTTTCTAATACAAACATGCCTGATTTCTGTAGCCACTAAAAGGTTAATTATTCAATGTTAGTTAATTAAGCCACCGAACTCAATAATTACCTCCTGATTATGTGCCCCCCTGGGCGCATGACCTCACTGTAGATGTGATCATCACGTAAATCTAAGCGCTTAATTTAAAAAAAACGGTCAGCCTAACTTTGATCACCCTGTAAAATATTCGGTATGCACGAAAAAAGTGTCCCCTCCTGGTCTGCTGATGTTTTCTATAGGTAATGTGTGCTTGGGCAGATATTTTAGTACCATTCGGAGACAACAGCGAATCATTTGTTCCTCCCAAGATGTCATCGAAAAACGTATTTGCCAAGGCTTAGTGTTGCGGCTTTAATATTTCGGAGTACGACTTGCCATATCTGCACGGGAAGCTAGTGACTTTCAGGAATGTTAGGGTTTTCTTTGTATCTTATCGCCAAAAGGTGTGAGAAAAAATTGCAAATGGACACTAAACATCAACCCTGGAAAAATGGTTTAATGTTAGCATGATAATCCTTGAATTGAGCTGCAGTCTCCAGCACACAAAACCCCATTTCTTAGAACGTATAGAACAACAAACAAACAAATTCAGGAAAGCTTGCACTGACGCGCAAGACTTGAATACTTGAAGACTTGAAGACTTGAATAACTATGTATGCAAGACTCGCATACATAGTTATGTTTCAGTATCCTTTTTTATTTGCATAGTTGCGGTGCTAGTAATTGTCGTAATATGCATCAAAGAGGTAGTCTTCTTCGCAGTGAGTGGTGGATGCAAAGTCATCCTCGCATTGTAGTTCTCCACCAGCTTTTCTTCATCGACCCGAGGCAGCAGTGGCGAGATCTGCAGTTCATCTTGGGAAAGATGACAACACTCGTATCCTTGTCTCCAATTATCCATAATGACTTCTAGAGAACCCGGCGGCCGTCGTGACCTCACCCAAGCAGGTTGTCTTTTCAACTTTAGCATTAGCGCTGGAGTTTTGTTTACATGTGTGATAGCGCTTGACGACAGCACTGGATTTTTTTCTGCTAAAGCCACTGCGCGAACCCGGGACTCGGAGGTCGCCCCGAGGCACGCGCTCCCCTGTGCTCGCCATTTTTTGTTCCTAAGGGTTTTTGTCAGTTTTTTTTGCGAAAGCCATTGCGCGTATTTGGTCGCCGTGAGGCATGCGTTAACGAGCGCTCGGCATTTTCATGGTATTTTTTTCTTCAACGATGAACTTACGGCCAGTAACAACAGCTCCCCTTATTAACATTTCAGCTTTTCAAAGACCATCAATTCTGGGAGCACAATTTTGTGAAGGTTTCACACGCAAAGCAACCAAAATAAACTAAAAATGTAAGCACACTGCTCAAATTAGTTTCTGGATTACTACGTCAAAACCAAACGCTTTATTCTTAAAAGCGAAGGTCTTGTTGCTGAGTAAGCCCATCCTGTTTATTTCAACTCACCGAAATGATTTTTATTAGCCTCAGATTTACTGTATGGTAAAAAGAACCTGTCATCTCGAAACAAGTGAATGACGCTGAGAAGGGAGAAGCTAAAATGCTTATCGGTAAAACCGTGAAACATTCGCCCGCACATCATATAAAGACTCGACACGTCAAGCTTCCCACCGCTCCGTTGACAAGCCCGTCGACGACGTCGATGTTTGTGGTGATTATGTAGGGCTTGTTTGGGATGATGAGAATCCCCATGAGTAAGTTGGCGAATTCGGTGGGTGACATTTTAGCCACCTTAGCCGTCGCCTTCTGCAGACCATCTTGTGTAGCGTACCCCCGGTACGTGTCTTGAGCTCGCCGGCGACGAACGACAACCTCTTCTTCTTCCTCTCCTCCTTGTTGGGTAGCAACAAACGCGTTGAACGTTTTGACCTCTTCGGACAATCTTTGGTTGGCCAATCCCTAGGGAGATCCTGCTACAATCATCATTGATGTGCCGGATACAGCAGCAACAAGGGACGGGACAGGCCCGAGCAAAAGGAGCTTCGCCCCTAAAACACCTTTATATACCACGTTCTCGCTACTTATTAACAGCTTCAAACACACCCTCTGAATGCAGTGTAGTACTAAGTGACACCTGCTTTTTAGTCATTACTGCTTCATATTTAGATCTCCCGAGGACCAGACTTATTTGAATTCACTAGTATCAACCGCGAAAGGAAGAGGTTATTAGAGTATTCGAATAATTTTTGTCTGTTCGAGTGGGGCTTGTCTTTAGTAATCACAAATATGCGTGCATGACACCCAAAGAACCATTTTTATTAGCTATTCCCCTGGTCAGCCTACACACACGATATACATGAAAGATAGTCAGGCCAACGGCGAAAAAGACATTTAGGTGCACGTCACAGATCCTCAGGGGGCCATAATTAGTCCGGAGCCCTCCATTTACGCTTAGGTGTAACTTACGCGCATTATATCACAGAAATTGTTTGTAGCGAAAGCTACACTGGCCGAGGTTGAGCAGTTTCGCGTGGACCTTGAAGCGCCGTTCTGCGCATGCGCGAGGAGCACGGGATTGGATTGGCTTGGATTGAATTAAAATGTCTTGTGTTGGATTGAAATCCAACCCGATTAGAGTACGGGTGTGTAGAGAATTGGGTCTGCGCATTCCAGAGGAGTGACGTCATAGCCGCGGAAGCCACACTGGCGCCGGCGCGCGCCCAGCTGTGTGCCTCCGTTGCACAGTAGCCAAGTCTGACGCTGCGCCGGAGCCGCTTGATAGCCGTTTCCCGTGGCTCCTGGAGGGCCGTCCTGCGCATGCGCGACGGGCAGTGACTGGACTCGACTGGATTGTATTTGGTTGGATTGGACTGGACTGGACTGGACCGGATTGGTATGGATTGAATTGGATGGAAAATCGTTTAGCAGCAGTAAGCATGATAATCAGCTAATTCTAGACAACCAGGAAACCTAACAATAACCAGCTGAACCTCAGCTCGTGCTACGTATATCCTGGCATAGCCGAGCTTGATATTGTCACGAAGCTAAGGACGACGCAGTTGTTTGGAAAAGAAACAAGTTTATTGGAGCGAACTTGTGCTCCCCTAACAACTGAAAAGATACAGAGGCGGCGAAGCAGCGGCCAACAAAGTGACGTAACGTTGCGTCGGCGACGTCGCAGAATCGAATGCCGCGGCGTCTGCTGTGCAGGCTTTTATCTTTCGGCGAGAGAGTTTCTGGAACCCGTCGATTCGCATCCAGAACATTGTAGATCACAGAAGATTATTCTGGGCTAGCCGCGTTAGGGCGAAACACTCTGCTTATCTGAATGAGATAGCCCGTCCGGCATAAAAATAAAGAATGGAACACCCGCTTCGCATGGGACACAGATAACAGAGCCGGGCGCGGCCGGGCATTAAAAACAAACAATAAATAAACAAACCCGCACATGGTTCGCGGCAATATGGTTGTATGGACCGTTTCTTGGGCACATTGGGTCCTACAGGTGGTTTCTTTTGTCTGGAAGGGGGTTGGTGTGAACAGCGGCAGGGCGTTTCCTTCCTCTGGGTTCTTTGGATGGCTCTTGCTTGGAGGGTTGGGCGTCCTGCTTACAAGCCCCCTTGAAAGCCCCCACCTCGAACAACTAGCAAATCAACCGCGACACTTGCAACCACTCGGCGCGGCGCAACCCACCGACATCGCCACTTCCCGAGACGGACATCAAGATCGTTCTCCGACCGAGAGGGGACTCGGTCTCAGGGTAGTGGCTCAAGCCTCTCTTGCGGATGCCAATTTTGAAAAAGTCAACCTCCCGCAGAACCTGGTAGACCAAATACGGGTCCAACACGTGGCCAACTACCTGCTGATAAGTACCCCCTCATAAGAACGCACACAAACATCCTCCGCCATCCAATCCCTCGCGTTCAAAGGACAGCAGTACGAAGTCGTTGTACATGTTTCCGCGCCCGCCAACCCGGCAACTGAAGTGATTTTCAACATCCCCGATAACGACACACCCGAAGAAGTTTTCCGAAGCGTGAGCGACCACAATCCCGATCTACAACTCCTCGCTGCGAAACGGATCGAACCTCCAATGACGCCCTGATCCTGCTTAATGGCAACCCGGTCCCCTTCTGGATCCGTTGCCGAGCCGCGATGTACAGGTGTAAGCCCTTTCGACGGAAAATGGAGGCGTGCACCGCGTGCTGGCAGCCGGGGCACCGCCAAGATGTATGCCCAACGCAAAGCCACCCTCAAGGTGCACTAAGTATGGAACCCTTAACCCCGATGACAACCACCCGTGTCTCCCCGAATGCATCGTTTGCGAAGGCCCACACATCACTGGTGCTACGGACGGTTCCCCGGGAGACGCCCCCAAACTGACGACTGTGATTCACGGCCCTCCCTGAGCACGACAACTCGATCTAATCCTCGCTTGACCCCCGAACACGAAGACTGCCACACGGAGTAACATGCGCCCGACATGACCAAGCCCACCACTATCAACGCGATGACAATGACAACGCGTAGCAAGCGACCGTCAACACGCACAAGCTGAGATGCGAAGGTCCGACGCATCGCACCCGAAACTGGAAGACCACAGTGTTTGGCGTATACCTATCTATCGGCGGCCTTGACGTGGTGGCTCAAAACGACACGGGAGCCGACTACTCAGTGGTCAGCCGATCACTCGCTACGAAGCACAGAAAGTTTAGAGCCGCTGGGATGTTCCGTAATCTGCACAACAGGAGGTCATCTCTTCATACCAAGAGAAGCGTGTACGTCGCGCGTCACTATAAAAGGCACCACGTACTCAATTGTTTTCGTCATACTTCCAAACTGCTCTCCCATCGTAATTATAGCAATTATTTTTCTAACGAACAACTGTGCTATAATTTATCTTCAGGCCAAGTCAGTAAGTGTTTCCGCCGATCGCACCAAGCTGCTGAAGCCCTACACACAGTGTGCTGATCTAAGTATTGCCAGTGAGCACGGCCCTGTGCCACCCCGTTCTAGCCGGATGATCGTTGTCTAGTGCTAAGATGCTGATCTGACGGTGACAGAATTGTGGAAAGCGACCAGAGCCTGCTTCTCGAGCGTCAGCCTTAGCGCTGTTTCCGATTCTGGCGGAAAGGAAAAGCGTGCGAAGATTCATTCGAATCGGCGTGCACTAGTAGCGCTTCGTCGTAAACTTTGCCCTGATTGCAGAGCCACTCACGTGCTCCACAATAGACAGCACCCGTCTTAGCTTTGAAGGCGCCCAAGAAGAATCATTCTGCAAGCTGCAAGAGTGACTGCAAAGTCCATCTTTGCTCGGTAATTTCGACGGGACTAACCGATGTTCTTTAAACTTGGGATCCTCAGATTTTTTTCTCCTAGTGCTGTATTTTTTTTTCTACGTTGCGAACTGATTTTATTTTCTTCTTTCTCTTATTCATTGTTGGTGCGCACTTCTTCCCCTCTTCTTTTTTTTTTTCACCTCGCTATGTTCACCCCCATCTGAAGTAGCAAGCCCCGCCGTTTGTGGGGCTAACCTCTTCAGTATTCATTAAAGTTTTCTCTCTCTCTCTCTCTTCGACGAACAAGGTGAAACGGAAATTCGCACAGACGCCAGTGTATATATTTGGGTGCCGCCCTCGTCCAAAAAGCAAAGCGGCTGCGGGAAATTAATTACTTAAGCCAGCTGCCGTCTGTCAATGAAAGAAAAACCTAATCAGCCTGTGAGAAAGACAGTCTTGCTATCACATTGGCAATGTCTAAATTCCTCCCGTACGTGAACGGCTAACCATGTAAAATGGTGATAGACAATCGTGCGCTGTGTTGGCGCGCATTTCAGTACCTCTGGCTGTCTCGGGAGATAGAGCCTGCGCAACCAATAATTCGACGTGACCATTATTTACAATTCGGGCAGGAAACAAGCCGACGACAAACGGCCTCTCAGGCGCCCTGTCGACCCGCTGCTAGAGGATTCCGATGAAAACACTGCGTTCCTCGACATCATGACGAAAAGCGATGTAGCTGCCCAACAGCGCGCCGACCCCGAGTTGCGTGTCATGATCGACTACCTCGAAGGACAGGACGTCGCTCTGCTAATAGAATTTAAGCTCAGCTCCACTGTATTATGTCTAAAAAACTCCTTGCTAGGGCAGAGAAACTTCGGTTCTCAACGAGAACGAAGTACCTTCTCGGCATCACTGCGGCACTCCCCGACAAAATCTTGAAAGCATGCCACGACGAACGATCATCAGAGCACCTCGACACGGTCCGTACGCTCGGGAAAATTAAGATGACATATTTATTACTGGTACCACCTTACATTCGACGCCACCCACTACATCCGGAGCTGCCATGAGTGCCACTGGCAGGAAAGGCTGCCGACGAGACCCGCGGGACTTCTGCAACCCATCGCCATACCATCGCGTCCCTTGCATCGGATCGGAATGGACGTTCAAGGTCCGTTCCCCACGTCACGAGCCGCCAACAAATGGATTTTTGCAGCCGCTACGCCGAGACACCTGTTCTTGAGGGAGGGACTTCTGATGAAGTCGCAAAATTTGTCAAGCACCAAGTTCTGCTGCGGCATGGGCCCAGAAGTCCCCATCACGGACCGCGGATCGGTATTCATTGCGGAGCTCATGCAAGGCGTCCTACGCTGCAGAAACATGGATCACCGGAAGGCCATTGCATGACACACTGATACGAATGAACTGACCGGACGCCGTAACAAGAAGGTGGACGATATGCTGTCTATGTACGGCGACGTTGAACATAAAAAAAAAACATGGGGCCAAATACACCCATATGTCACGTGCCCATGCAGCTATCCTTCCTACGATTACGCTGTCCAGGAAACTACGCGGATGTCTCCATTCGAGCTTGTCTATGGTTGACAGCCGACGACGATTATCGACGCCATGCTGCCACACATAGAATACGATGACCTGAACGTGGGCGAGAAAGGATACCTATAGCGTGCAGAGGAGGCCCGCCACCTTCCTCGCATACGTACTACGGACCAGAAGCTGGTGGATGTTGTACACAAGAACCTCCGACACCCAGGCTCCGAGCATTACTGAGGTGATTTGTGGTGGGTTTGGGCTTCCATTCGGCGATGCGGGGTCACTGAGAAGCGTCTGCGACGGTATATGGGACCACACCGGATTCCACGACGTGTCGTCCATTTTATCTTAAAGGAGATCCACGATGGTGATTCCGGCACATCCCGACAACGCACCAGGTCCGAGGTCGCCCACGTGGTTTGCATGAAGCCTTACAATGGAAAATCGTGGACTTGTTTCTGCTTTATTTTAGCACCGGGTCGATGCACTATAGGAGGTGGAATTCAGCGAGCCATGTATTTTTTTGTTTGCCTATGTTTTTTCTTTTTACTGTCCGGCCGCTCCCGGCTGTGTTATCTTCGTACCAGGCGAAGCGCGTATTTCTTTCTCTTTTTATGCCGCACGGGTTATCTTATTTGATAGGGAGAGTTTTGCCTTGTCGTTACAAGAACAGAATAGGCTTCTCTCACCTCTAATGTTCTAGATTCAATTGGACAGTTGGAGAAACAATCACGCGGAAAGATAAATGCGGGCTGGTCAGGCGCCGTGGCATTCGATTCGCGGACACTTGCCTGCTCATGTTCCTTTACCGACTACTGCTTCGCCGCTTTTGTACGCTTTGAGTTCTTAGGAATAGCAGAAGTTCGCTCCAGTAAACTTTTTTCCTTTTAGAAACTTGCGTCATCATTAGATACGTGGCGGTATTTTCACGCATTACACTTTCTAACAAAATCTCGTAAATTGTACATGTATTTTTTTTTCAGAAAGTAACATGTTTTACTTGGAAACGCTGCTGTATTCAAGTGAGAACCAATCTTGTGGTATATTTTACAGTACTTGGTTTGTATCCCCATTACGTAAGTAACTGCTAAAGAACCGCAAAATATCATTGTTTTGTGCACCCGAGTTCTAAGAGTAAAGGCGGGCTCTATGCATGTCGGGGCAAGTGAGGGAAAATATTAGGTCAGGTAAACTTGGCTATAGGATTTGGGGAGTCTTGGTTTGTTGCGAGTCTTCAGATAAAAGGAGCAGTATTAGGTGCAGAGTTTTTTAAGGGGCCGGCTTGTCATCGTAGCTCGTCCGCGGTCACGGTTGTAGCCACTGCAGACAGGCGGCGTTGCGTGCCCAAATGAAGGCTTCGAAAATATACCCGATTCAAAAGACAAGTTTATTATCAAGCCATCTTGGTATCAACGATAGGACGCAACAATCAGAAACCCTTAAACAAATGCAGCGCGTGTTGTTACAAAATTAAACAGAGACCGCAGGCTAGCACTTACACACTTGCAGAAACACACAAACAAAGTTCAACTTCATTGCAAACAACCAAATCACATATAGACAATTTAGGGTTGGTTACAACGAAAAGGTTAACACACCAGGGAAACGAGGATACAAAAGCCTTCGGTACAAGAATGCAGCAATATACGGTACCTCATCATCATCATCATCACCAGCCTATCTACGCGAACTGCAGGGCAAAGGCCTCTCCCATTAATCTCCAATTGCCCCGGTCCTGTGCTAACTGCGACCAATGTATCACCGCAAACTTCTTCATCTCATCTGCCCATCTAACTTTCTGCCACCCCGAGCAACAGTACAATATTGGGTGGTACAATGGTGCTGTTAATGCCACAATGAATACTGTGGCGCACTAATAACCAATTCTAACAAGAAAAAAACCAAGAACAACTAATATTTCTTAGGACACATGCCTGGGAACAGGTATGCAGAAAAACTCTTTTATTCGACACCTCTATTAACTGGGCAGACCAACGTCGCGGAAACTCTTCCTCACCAAACAGGGCCGACTCACATTCCAGAAAGGTCACGAGGTGTTGTCGGAAACAGGAAAACAAGGTCCACTGCTGTATCCTGCTATTAGGTGCAACGGCCCGGCAGCGATTACTTTACACCACATAATCGCAAACTACTGAGAATAGATTACCTGGTGGAGTTCCAGGGCAATGTTCTCTAAGTTGACATCGTGCGAGCCCCAAACTTGAAGCGGCAAGGTGGATGATCCGGCAGAAACAACGTGCTACACCGCAGCTGGTAAACGTATGTGCTGTGGATTTCAATTTGCCGCAGTTGGGACAGGAAGATATCCGCTTATCCCTCGATTCAGCCGTCCTGCCGAGAGTTATGAGGATACATGATTAGAGGTCTACATAAGCCCAACCGTGCAAAACTCTGAAATCACTGGCACTCGTAATACACGTCCACTTTATTTGGCTCAAAATAAAAACTGCTGGTGCATTTGAGGCAATGTTTATGCACTTAACCGGCAGTCCCCGCGTTCATTTAGTTGGGAATGCTCATTGGGTTATTTCTAGATAGTGGGGCCGCGAAGAAAAAAATACGCGACGTGTTCAAATGGCGCAGAAAGGCTCCACCACGTGCGCGGTGAAAGCAAGGAAAAAGACAACAGACTCATTCTCGTGCTTTTGCAGGCAGAACAAGAGACAAAAGCTAAAAAACAGGCCTCGAGCTATTCCAGGTGAGGGCGGGCAGGCCTTGTGAAGGCAGGAAAATTGAACTGCTTTGGAGAAACCTCGGTCCGAATAATCAAGACAGGGGGGAAATAAAGAGGGGAAGCGTGAGGGGTGCTAAGAAAGAGCGAGTGACGGCGCCACAGGCTCTAGTATGAATCACTTCTGTGCACTTTCGACAGCTTTCACGTTGAGTGGAAATGCTTTATTGTTTAGCTCCCGTTACGGAACAGGAAACAGGCATACCATTCCAAACTGTCCGAGCAACATCGCTTAAGTGTTCGAACAGTGCAATTTGTGAAGATGAAACGGACCTTGGGGTGATGGTTTATGGGTGTTTTTTTAGGTCGTTCATGGTAAAATAAAGATTGATTAGCGAGTGAATTTGTGGAAAAAGGTAACAAATTACGTGGTGTAGATCAGCTTCTTTTGTGGTACAGCGGCAAGCATGGTGTTCTGGCAAGCCCGTATCATTTGGGAGGTGTTCTGGTGCATGATTCACATCAGCTTTGTACTAGTTAACAATTACTCTGAGGTAATTAAGTAGAGAAGCGAGAAACGGGATGGGCGGAGTTTTCTTAGGTGGATTTTTTTCTTTGTAACAACTTCGTACCTGTACCGCTGGCGAGGAAGAGACTTTGAAAGAACGTATGGGTGGGCGGGAACAAGCGGCGAGAAGTGCAGACAAACTCTCCTGCGTAGTTGCTTAAGCTTCCTCATTCGGCAGGAGCCAGCCTTTTTATGACCCGGTGTCCTATCGATGCAAGTGAACAAGTCGTAAGGTGGATTGTTGTTATCTGTAAAATGATATTGTGGGCAAGTGGCTTTGTGGCAGTGGTGTTCTTCGTGGCTTCTAATGCTCGAAATGAATCATTTCGTATGTGCATTCAGGTAGGTGATTGCGTGGGGTAACTGTTCACGAGAAACTGCTTTGATATTTCAGGTGCAAAGCACCTGAGGATCTCGCAATGTCCGTTCATTTGCGTCCGTGCGCACATCTGTATAAACCGAAAATGTGTTATGTCAAACCATGTAAAAGGGTGCAAAACGCGGCCAAAAAGCGAAAACCATAAGTATGAACGCTAATTGGTGGAAAAAAGTTATAGAGGCTATATATATTTTAACATTCATTTTGTGCTAATGTACACTGCCTGTATAGTCGCAGCGATACATGTATTTGGAAGCACAAAGCATGTTCCATATTACCTGAACGCAGCCGAAAGTGTGATATTTCGTAGCGCGCGGCCATCAACATGAGATTTCAATATTATACGCATTTGTTTCTTCGATTTGGGACCCCGAATATGGACGGCCTTGATAGTGTTGTGATTGATCTAAGTGGTGTGGACAATCCGTAGACAATCATGAAAGAAAAAGCCCCCAATGACACTTACCCCCCTACATCAACAACGGATGGTTGAACCGTTTCTTGGGGAAGCGGTAACCATTACTTATTTTTTTGGTTCAGTTCCGGTTCGGGTTCAGGGTGCTAAAAAAATATCGGTGCGGGTTTGGGTTCAGTACCCGCAACAATATCGGTTCGGTTCTGGTTTTTGTTTCGGTTAGGTTCCGGTTCGACCCCATAATGTTCAGGCAGCGAAGAAGGAGGCCTGGCCTTCACGCCGATGCTTTTTATTGGAGTTATATTGTTCCCCGCAAAAAACTAGAATTAATACACAAGCCTCGCGAAGGCAGACAAAAAAAAATGGCATTGCGCTGTTAAGAGGTGGCAAATCAAATGCCGCCGACGTTTCCTCTGCATGCATTTATCTAAGAGCAGTCTCAGCTCAGGATCAGCCCCGAATTAAATAAAAAACATAGCCCAATAACCTAAAACACTGTAGGCCTTGTGAATACAAGGCGATAATGCCTTCATAAATGCAAGTGCAAATTTTCACCACTTTATCCTACCTAGTAATTACACACGACGTATAAAAATTTTAGAGGAAGTGCCTCCTACCAAATGCAATCAATAACTTGTATTCTCCACCAGGTAGCGCTACCCGTAGATTCTTTCTTTTAAACCTTACACACTCTGTATGTTTTTTGGTCTTGGTGTATCACGATTAGACGCAAAGATCGCTATTAGCAGCAGAAACAATAGTACGGCGATATGTTTAGGCTACACTGAAGCTTTTCTTTATTTTTTGTTTCCTAGTATACATTACCTACGCCCAATAAAAGCACCGTGATCCTTATTTTGAGGTTTCATTCAGCTCTAATGAGAACTTGTTACAGGAAATTCGTTGATAAAGTATGTTTTAATATTATTACCCTAACTCAAGTTATCGAAGGTTTTATTAAAGTTCCCAAATACCATTTTTTATGTGTAACCTAATCAATTATCCTACGTTTATATTTACAGTAAAATCAGACTATGTCAACGAAACTATAAGGACTACATTAAAAAATATCAGTGATATTCATACGTACCTTAAAACGAGAGGTAAGATTTGCATTCATTTTTTAAGAGATGACGTCTTCATAGCCCGGCAGGACGGCTTGAATACTTGGGCTTTTGGGTGCACTTGTTTTCAGCGCTGTAGAGAAATCAATTCTGAAACTTGCCGCAATGTATACAGACACTTCCTTTTTACAGCGGATCAGTATACGTCTAAGAACTCCTTGTTTTCATTTAGGTGAAGCCCTTTTACGTGGCGCTTCTCGTGCATTTCTTCTCGTCACCGCAGGTCCATCTTTAAGAGCTGCTTTTGGCCAGTCTATTTCACGTTTACCCACGCACACATGAGCAGTTTCCGGTTTATGCGTGCACGTGCGGTGAGTGGAAGGAGGAACCGGGGCTATAGGTTTAGGCACGCAAAGCTATAGGCGCGCAAAGCTTTAGGTTAGATTCCTTCATTGATGACACGCCCGTTGTGCTGGCGGGAGGCTTACACGTGGACGTCAGAGAGCCGAAAGCCACCTGCCTCGTGTCTTCACCGGTCAAACGGATTGGGTTGTTTGTTAAAAACAGGGAGGGTAATAAGCCGACAACACGGGCGGAAACTGACAGCCCAGATGTTTGCTTTTACTGAATCCGCCTCGCAGTCCTTCCATGTTTCTTCAGCTAAATGGGGGACTCAGAGAAGGTATTGCTTCCAAAACTGGGGGAAATTTAATTTCAAACAAGCGTGTTCTTTTCGTGCACTTTGTCGACTACGTCCTGTTCGCGGGCCAGCCGAACATTTTTGCGCACGATTCGTATTGAGGCTACCTCGCGCCATTTTCAATGGCGGGCAGCGTATGATAAAACAGGTTACAGAGCCGATCCTAAGCGCCCGTTCGTGTGGTTTCGCGTTACCGTCTGCCCAATTGTTACACAGGGAACGAAAACGAAACCGAAGATATACGACATAGAGGAGCATGAAGAAGGAAAGCGGAGGGAGTGATGAAAGTAAAGAGAAAGTGCGAGGGGAAAGGGCGGAATGCCAAGGCCTCGTGAAACATGCTCGGCGGCTGCGACGCGCTGGGAGTAACGCCAGAGTACAGCGCACTTTGGAGCCTTCGCTAATACGCGATCACTTCCATTGACGCAGCAGCTATACGCTGCCACTGAGAAGACTGCAGTTTTGCTCTGCGCTCAAACTTTCCATTAGGGAGTATCATAATCACCAGACAAATTTTTATGACGGTTTTTTTTTCATGATTATTAACAGTGACATTTTTGCGAAACTTCGCTCACGCAGTACAATACACACCACGGTACGGCGGAGATAACCACATCTTTAAAGGTAATTAACAGGAAAATGGTGCGCTAGAAAACCTTTCCAACTATAGCAATCAGGGCCTAAGGTCACAATGGTCGTTATTTTCGAAGCAAACGAAGTCCATTCGGCATGAGAGATCATTTCTTAAAAGGAAAGGCTAGAAGTATTTTAAAGAAATGTGCATTGAGTGTAATTTTTTGTAAAGGCCAAGTTAAAAATTCACCATTTCTAGACTACTTTCCCAAAATACGCGCCGTAAGCGTGCGAAAATGGGATGTCACAGAAACATAGTCACCGGGCACCAAGCCTGCATCGGCAAATTCAATCGCTGGAATCTTCTGTGTATGGGAGGTGGCGTGTAGTCGGTTGGCGCTTAGTAGCAAAGCAAGAGCTATTTTGCACGGCCTCACGAGTGGTAAGAATGAGACCTCTGTCGCATGTCTTAAAAGCGAAACTTTGAAAACATTTGTTTTGCAGACGTTTTTTTTTTTGTCCTTATGCAAGACATGTCAGTAGGGAAGAAGACAAACACTAGAAATCAACTCTTTTTGTAGCAACAATTCAGAGAACTGAAGCAATTCGCGCACAGAAAAATAGACGTAGCCGTTATGGCCCTCACCTGTACTTGACAATAACATCTTCAAGAAATGACGTCCTTGTCCAGGGCGTCAAACGGGACACTGTTGCAGCTGTTACCTGCTTCAGTATCACAAATGCTTGATGGACTTAAGACATTAGGAGAAGCATTACCTAGATGTTTGTGCATGCTTGAGCTTATGTGACCTGGAGGGAAATGCCCCTCCCGTTACGAGCTCCTGCACAGCTGTGCGATGGCTTCTGCGTGTTGTTGAGGCTGCTCGTTGTTTGGCTTACGCACCCCCCATCGAATCCAGGAATGTCGTCAACTCTGTCTGTTGCCGCCTCCCCAACCCCCCGCCCCACCCTGTAAATGCCTCTCTGCTTTTTGCTCACCCACTGCCACGTTCTTCCCCTCCCGCATCGCTGCTCCCTTGATAAGCACGGAGGAAATTTGCTAAATCCAATTCAATTTTCATCTGTTCCACTGCTCGCGTTCCATTTATTGCAACCTTTCGTCACTGTTGAACTTAGAACGTACCCGTGTGGCCTGCAGGCTCGTCGCGTGCTCTCTATTTCTGTCTCAAAATATTGGTTTTCAACGGGTATTATATATTTGCTGTTGTAAAAATCAAGCAGCGTGCATAAATAAAAAAAACACTGCAAACACCACTTATGTATTGATGTCTTTCCTCAAATGTGAGTAATGTTTTTCGTTTCTTGAACAATTCACAGGTATAAAGCGAATTTCCAGCTTCAGTAGTCGGAAAAGTTTTGCCTATAAACCTCTCGCTAAAGTATTCCTTTAAGTTTGGGCTGGATGACGGAACCAAGAAAGAGACAGAAAGATATTGATGTTCAGGCCAAAATTTCGGGCTAAGAAACTTTAGTAGCGCTCGTATGGTGGCTTCGCTGCAGT
>CM023455.1:113850833-114013333 GCA_013339765.2 Haemaphysalis longicornis
GTTCCTACCTCGCGTCTATCCGTATGGAGCCGGAGCGTGCGCTTCAGTTGTCGGCTCTGCGAAATATTTTCGAATGAGGCGTCGCAGGAACCTGCGTTTCGTTTGTCATGAGCGCGGCAAAAAGTTTCCCTCGAGGGGTTGGATGACGCGTATTTCTTGTGAAAACGTTACTGGCAGGATAGCTTATACGCATTACATGTACGTCAAAGAGACAGTCGATGCACCGATAGCCGATTGAAGTGGTTTATTCGCAGGGGAGACGCCAATAGGAACTAAGGTCCGTGGGTTGAGATAACCCAGCTCGTCTCCCGTGCATGCACTTCCTGGGGTTCATCTTCTTCACCTGACCATTTTTAGCGCATATCCCCGGGACTGGATTGAACATAATCCTACGTACCTTCCTCATTCGCGTGGTTGATGCTGGTACGGCGCATACCCCGATGGCTTGATGGCCTGTTGCATCGGTTCATTCTCCTCGTTGCAATAGAATCAGCGGCGCGTGATTATTACCAGAGGCGATCTTTACACATTTCAACGGGTTTTGTAAACGTCACCCTCGTGTGGCAGGAAGCAGAGCACGGAAAGCGAGTAAAGGGGAGAGCTAACAATGAAACAACGGTGTTTAGCCAGAGGGAGGGTAACCGGGAGTGGAATGGCGCAAAAGAAGAGAGTAGAGTGAGGGGATTAAACGCTATGAGAAAAAACACGGCTTTCGAGAGTTCAAGAGCGGTGAAGAGCAAAAGGAAATAAAATAAACAAATTTCAAAAGTTGCTGTCCTTGTTGCCATTTCTTTTTTCATCGCCCATAGAAACTTGTGAATTGGCCCGCAATATGGGAGTTTTGAGGAGATAATGTGCCCGGTTCGCAAAACTCATACCATGGCGAATTGGACGAGTAAAAGTTGTAGAATAGTGCTTGCCGCTTGAAGCCTAGACGTGATGTCACGGGAGTAGGACCGGTGCAGACCACCCTCGCAGAAGCCCGATTCTAGGGTGGCTACGGCGTGTTTCACTCTGTTTGCTGAAGTAATTCACACACTAAGACCAACAAATAAAGGAGAAGAAAATGACGCAAACACGTAACAGAAGAAATGAAGCCGTTTGAAGTAATTCGTGAGTGCCAAAAGACAAAGAAACGAAAGCGAGAAAAAAGGCTAAAGTGCTATATACGTATTGCCAGGGTTTCGCCTTAAAAGCACGTAAGCAGACTGGAGGGCCCCGAGGAAATTTTGTGTCCAAAAGCGGAGGGTTTCTATAACGTAATACGAGAAGCAACTGTTTTGAATGTGGCGCGCTTCCATCGCCCGCTTTCTTTTTTTGCCAGTCGGCCATAGAGACGTGATTGCACTGTCTGTCACCGACAGCAGAAACTGCTTCTATAGGGCGAAAAATTTGAAACAAAATGCTCACATGAACGTCCGGAATAAACAATAAAATGAACTTTGTAGTAAAGTGCACATTAAGAAAGTAAAAGTACAATAAAACAAAGTAGTTGGGTTTGCTCGCCCCGCGTACCCACTTGGGCACCATTGGAGCGAGAGAACGCACTGACAGATCCGCCACGCCCTAGTCGCGCATCCTTGGACAGCGCTTCCCTGGACGGATCACGTCACCTCAATAGTCATCAAATAGCATGAATCGCATTTTTAAACCGTCGTAAGCCTGCCCCAAACTATTATCATAAGCTTATCATTATCCCCCCAGCTCCGCCTTGCCCGAGTTTCGCTCAAACTCGGGCCTTCTGGAATAGCACCCCAGTTTTCGAGATTCAATTAAGGGCCCAAAGAATGAAGCCAAGCTAGTCACAGCGCCACAGGGCAGTATGAGAGCACGAAACGCATGGCGCGTATCCCATGCGATTCATGCTCATCGCCATCGCGCGCGCGCGATGCGCCACAGGGCAGTCTGAGAGCACGAAACGCATGGCGCGTATCCCATGCGATTCATGCTCATCGCCATCGCGCGCGCGCGATGTTTGACGACGGCGTCGACGATTCCGCGCAGTCGATTGCTTCTGCCTCGGTTATAGCGTGAAGCGTGATACGTGGGGCGTTAGGGGGAGCCTGACGAATGCGGCAATGCGGAGACGCGCGCTACATGCCGGCAGCTCTCACACACTCAGAGCAGCCGACTGGGCCACCGTTAAATGATTACCATTACCACTGATGCGAATATTTTATGGCCGGTTTCTCAAGCGCCGCAGCTGACTTTTTATAGTGCAGGCTTTAGTGCAGTCTTTTTTTTTTGTGCAGTCATAGAGCAGTCTTTTTTTTTCCGTTCCTTTATTCTTTACCTTGTGATTGATACCTACCTCTGTCTGTAATGTAGTGTTTTTTTTTTCTTTTTTCTTCCCTCTCCTTCTTTCTTGCCTCTTCTATATTTAGGACGATGTGTTAGCCCGCTGCCCTGCTGCTGAAAGGGTTTCCGGGCCCTTCAAGTTGTAATTTAGCAACTCTTTTCCGATTTTCCTCGATAAAGATATTTAATTACTTTATGGGAAATAAACTTTCAACTATGTCAAATTATCAGCTCCTTTTCAGCACGAGCGACTTTGTTTGCTCCTTCAGTGGCACTTTACAGAGCGGTTAGAAGTGGTCACTGGAGCTACCTGCACTTCAATAGTGGCGGTACCGACGCAATATACCCGCATCCTTCCGCGCCGCGGCCACCTAGCGGGCGGCATCCACGGCTGCGTCAGCGCGCCTACCGTGTGCGCCGGGCGTTTTCCCGGGCGTAAAACACTCTATACCATTCACGCGCTCTCAAATAAAGCCAAGGTTTCCTTAAAGCGGCCATGAAGACAAAACAAAAGTTTGGTTATCTCGAAATATTGTTATGTTAAATTATGCTGACACCACTTTTTAACGTAAACATCGCTGAAAGAAGCTACATAATATAAAAATGTGAAAGCTAAAGTGACCTCCTTGCTCCTTTCTCACAACAGAAGCTATGATCTCATACACCCAGCTGTGCGATTAGCTGAGGCCGGCAAAATCAAACGCAAATTAGGCAGGGCTTATAAGCTCGCCGAACGAGAAATTCGCGCTTAAATTTAGGGACCCTTCTTTTTAGAGCGGTAAGAATTGTGGGGAGAACAAACAATTAAACGTACGACCGAACAAGTAAACACCGAAGCATTTAGTGCGGCAGTTTGCCGGCTAACACTGCCGAACATGGCCGTCGGACGCGACTTGTTTGACACAATACTGACCAACTGACATAAGCGGCACGGTCACTTAGATGACCTTGTTTGTCGAGTAAAGGGTGATGTTTTAGGGAACGATTAGTAAGAGTCCTAATAAAAATACGGCAGGTCTTTTTATTAGGGCCGGAAGCAAAGCATGAACACAGGCACTGACCGCCTCACTGAAAAAACTTTCTAGCACTTCAGCGGTATAGCAGCGTCGTCTGCGAAAGGGCGATAAACAAGATCACCAAACGACCATCTGTCAGATGGCAGTAGCCCTGGTCAGCAGGCTGTCTTTAGTTTTAAGGCCCTGCCCTGGAACGTCATTGTCAATGTGACGAAAAAACACAGTTTATAGGAAGAATTGAAATTGTCCCTTAACATGATTAATTTCGCGATGAACAAAGCATGGTTTGCGGCCGCACAAGCACGGAGGGAACTATTAAAGAATAAATATTTTGAATAAAACAAACTTGTATTTTTTCTGCATAGCCCCTGGTTGACCCTCCTTTCTGGGTTACTGGCGTACATGTACATCCGTTGCTACCACCTTCAAAATAGCCAATGACGTACACGTACGTCATGGCTTGTATGTTTAAAAAGCGTGCCTTTCGGATCATTTTTCTCGCATGGGATGTGGTGCCACACTGCGAAAATACATTAAATTTTTTTCTTGCGCTGATGACTTTCCTTTCCTTTATGGTTTACTACAGCGGTACCCCGGCTATTGCTTGCCCATCCGCTCCCGCGCGGGCGTGCAGCGGCGAGTTAAGGTTTCGTCCTCCAGACGCTTACCCTTTCTTGTGCCCGCGAAAGTTGTGCGCTTCTTGCGCTTCTCCACTTTTTGGACCCACGAAACATTTTTCGAATTTTTTTGTTAGTCGTGAAGGAACCACGTGTATGTAACAACACAAAAGACTTATTTTTCACTTGATGGTCACCCTAACAAAACTATCACAATTTTTTCTCTAAATAAGTTCGTTTGAAGAATTTAACTCACCAATAAAAAATCTACATCGGGGGGCCGTATTTGGCAAAAACATTTGATTCTTCAAAGAGACTGCTGAAGCTCAGAGCACCTTTCCCTGCAGGAACGCTTGTTCCCGCTAGTTTAACAGAAAACTCAGGTAATGTTGAACTGGCTTCGAGGCTTTTGTCCACATTGTTCGAGTAGATTAATTACATTCCCTCTAAAAACAGCAGTGATTAGGCACAGATCATCATCAAAGAGGGCAGATGAAGCAGACGCTGAGGGTGGCGGGCGTGTAGTTCGTTCCCTGGCTTACGCGAGGCTCTCTTTCACCATATCTCCTGTAAATCGCATTCTTTAAATAAATACTGTAAACACCCTTTTGTACATCGTATCAATATTGTCACCATACACAAATTCAGAAAATGCCCCATAGTGCCCTGCTAGACCTACATCGATGAGAGTGGAGTGTCGAGAGCGCTGCCTTGGTTGGGCTGTCATGGCAACATTGCAAATACATCTTAACCTTCATCTCGCATGTTTGCTGACTTTTTCTGTCACCACGTAACATCTGTGGTAGAGGTAGCGGAGTCATCACCGTCCCGGCACTATTTGCCACCGTCTCCCCATAGACACAATCGCCCCAGATACAAGGGTCTCCTCTGGGAGCTCTACCCTAGCTCAGCGTGACCAAAACACGCACGTGCCCTCTGCCCCACGCCTCTGGACCGTGAAACGCCGATAGCGACCACCCGCGGCAAACCGTGACAGGATGAAACGAAGAGGCCGTAACCCCGCCCTTCCTCACGACGTGGTTCTCAGAACCTTCGACGCATTATCGGGGACTCGAAGGCGTCGCTCTTGCCGAAAGGCTTCACCAATGCTATCATTGTCACCCACGGCAACCAGAAATTCTTACGTCATCTTATCGTTTCTCATCTGCATTGCAAACCTTACCTTGTCGTGGCCTTTGGCAGATGGTCGCCGTCGACCAGGTCAAGAGGGCTGTGTAACGAGCCACAAAAGTGTACAATGGCCAACAGCGCCCTACTGGCCCACTGCCCACGGGGACGAAGAAATGTTGAGTGTTCACTCTTGCTTGTGCTGTCATAGATGGCTAATAAAAGTAGATTCACCGCCTCTTAATGCTTATCTCACTTGTTCTTCTGCCCTGTAACAATATGCACCTCAGTGTAACAAGTACGTACATCTGGTATGTTGCAACGTTTCTTAAATTGAAGGCATAGAACAATATAAGGTATATACCATAATGTCCTTACCCATATGCAAAGCCGCATTCTTTGTAAATGCGATTTTCAATCACTAGAAAATATGGGAAAATGGTATCCTACGATAACAACTATTACTATGCATAGAAAGATGGCCCACATTCGGCATCAATAATGGTTGCAAAAGGAGAAGATGAAAAATTAAAGTTTCTTCTCACCTACAAAGCTAACAATTGTTACGCGGCGAGGGTATGAAGTCGCATGAAGCATAGGATATGAAGACGAGATTATTGAAATGGGCGTCATCTGGCTTATCATTAGCACTGGTGTTTAACACTGCGTGTGTTATTGCTTAAAAGTGTCGAGATTGATGGTGTGGTCGTATGCCAAAACTTTTTTTCGTTCCTGTAATAGTAAGCCTCAAGTAATGGATGCAAAGAGTTTTTCCTCTGAAATTTAGCCCCAAATTTTTTACTAGGTACCAAAGTACAAAATAATACTTTACACATAGTTACACGTTTCCTCTATTTAGGAAAATGGAAAACAAGAAAACATTCTTGCTTCGGGACAATTCCTAGGATATCTACCGTTAGGGCAATATGACGCTAGCTACTTTATGTTTAGAAGCATGAGCTTAGAATTTTTTTAACGCATAAAAATAAGACACAATGGTGAGCTAATTATTCCGTACAGAAAACACAGGACCGTTACCTCCAGTGTCCCAACCCGAATGGCTATCCTCTTGTTCCTCCTGTAATTCATTTTTTAACCTGTCGTATTGTTTCCCCAAGTTAATTGTGTAGTGTGGCACCAATTCGCAGCACAGCCATGATGGCCTAACTGCATGTATGTTAGTGGTGTAGCTTCTGGTCGTCCCCAGGGAGATTTTTGGCGGTGGAGCCTAATGAAGGTGGTATCGAAGAAAAATACTTTTTAAGCCAAATTAACTCTACCATAATGTTTCATACAACAGTGAATAACATGAAGCTGCTTTAAGGACCACAGCAGTGACAGCACCAAAATTGTTGCTTTGTAAAACCAAACGACGCCCGGACCGATGATGGTTAATACGATAATTTGATTCGTTTAAAATGCGTTTCCAATAAGTTAAATGGCGCTAAAAAGGCCCGCACTTCTGCAGGAGAGTTGTTTACGAGGAGCTTCCATGTTTGTGCAGCACTCATGCATCGGTTCACTGTTCACCACGAATAAAAAGCGCCGGCAAAGGCCCTTTAGCAAATGTTTATCAACGCACACTCAGCGAGAACACCAACCGCATAAAACGCACAGCTAAGGATCAAGGGCTGAAAAAAACAGGGTGAGTGTTTTTGTGTGGTGTTTTTTTTCTGAGCGCTTCGTGTAAGCGTAGGTTTTAACGACTGGACGCCATCCCACCCTGCGAAGGTGGACGTCCGGTGAAGCTGTTGTGAACCACTACACATGCTGACGGGGGAGGGCATTAGATGTTTTAGATGCAAAGCATCTCTTAGTCGACCCTCCGTCATCCGCTGGCGTCCGGCGTCCGCACCTTTCCTCCTCGTACCCCTCTCCACGCCAGCTGTGATAATGCCGCTCTTCTCCTCGCCGCTCGGCTCGTCTCGTGCCGGCTCAGGAAGACACTGGCCATACTGTCGCTCGATGAGCCCTAACCAGCTGTGATAACGCCGCTCTCCTCCTCTCCGCAGGGCTCGTCTCGTGCCGGCCCAGGAAGATACAGGCTACATGGTCGCTCCAGGAGCCATCTCGTGGTCGGGACTATGTTCCTCCCTTGTTGTTGCGCCATCCACACTCCCACTGCGCATGCACGTCTCTCCTCCATTCTCCTCTCCTCCAGCTGTGTAAAAGCAGGTGCGCGCGCTGTGCGGCGTTCAGTCAGCTGCGAGACACCGCCTGCGCCGGTTCTGCTCTGGTGTGGAGCCTACACGGAGCCCCCATACTTTGCATCACCCCATAGTTCATTTCGGGGAGATGGTGTAATTTTTTAAATGCAGAGCATTTCAGTAACTCACGATGTCACCCGCGTTGACGTCCGTAGTCGTAGTCCGCACCCCCCCCTACACTATATAAAAAAATACTATCCGGCGCCTGGTTTCGATCCCTCGACCCTGCGGCCGGAACGCAATACATGGTGCTCTACCCACTGCGCCACAAAGCCGACACAGAATGGGACGCTACGAACGCGCCTTATATCGTTCACTCATTCAAATTACTGCTGACGAGCGCTCTCTCGTCAGCAGTTGCCACAAGTGCAACAACATTAACGTAACGCAAACTACTTAACGTCGTGCGCCCCCGGAAATGCTCTGCATTTGATCGTGTCCCTCGCGAGGGGGATGTTTCGGACTTGATCGCACTTCCACTGCTCTCTGCGCATGCGCCCCGTCGCTATAGCATCGGAGGCGCGTCGTCTGCTTCCAGGACGCCGCGGCGCCAAATTGAAACGGGTGGTGAGCGGGGGGTGCCGCACGCCGCTCGTCGAAACCGCGCGTCGGAAGCGAGAAACGTCGTCGCCACATCTACGATCGAGATAAATAAATGCAAACGTAAAGCGCCAGACATTCGGCGCATTTACCTCATCCTAGCCACGAACAGCTGATCCGACAATTCCGTGTCTCGATATTTTTTTGGAAGTGGCCCTGTCCGGGGTCGCCGAGTGATGTGCCCTGCGAGAGTTGAGCGACCCCTCCGCTCCTTTGCTTGCTCGAGGGTTGAGTGCGTACTCTTCTGCGCAAACCCTCTGTTCTTGGACTCCACGTGGGGAACGTACGGCGCCTCGCGTGTACCCAAAGGGCTTCACCGCCACCCTGTTTACGTGTGCCACGAATGGGTGGTGTGCCTTGGAGAAGCCGTTCCACCTTGAAATAAAATGCAAACTATAAGTTTGGAACTCTCTTCGTGTTCGTTACCTTTTTTAAAACCATCCCTACTGTGGCAGTTGTAGCCAAGAACTTGCCAAAAGCAGCAGCGGGCTTTACTCATTTTTCATAACAGCCGCTACCAGAAATAACTTTTTTTTCCTTCGTCTCGGCGGGAATGTCGCTTGCGCTCGGCTTCTCTGGCTTCAAATTCGGGGTGCTGCCCAGACTTACGCATGCTTTAGCCCTCAAAAGACGTCAACCCTCTTTTAGAGAGCAGCTGACTCAACAGCTGGCAAGATTTGACGTGCAAATAAGGCATCAGCGTGTGTTATACGTGGCATCTTTATGTACGCCGAACATTACGAAATAAACAGCGGCGAGGTCATCGAGTTACACGGATTTATTTGTACTCGTTAGCGGGAATCACACACACCGAAGTTTTAAATGCACATCGGAAGTCCAGCCAGTCGTTGAGTTTCACGTGCTCATAGAATGGGCACACCGATAGCTCTACGTTGTACTTTTCCCACCAACAAGCGAATTTTCGCTTTTTTTCTCCACTGACGCTACGAAATACCATTTCAGGGAGAGGTATTCTTGCAATGCGAACCCTCTGGATAGCGCGTCTTTTATGCAGGCAGCCGCATGCCATGGAGAGAAGACGCTCTGTGGAACAGCGTAGCGAAGTACTGTCGGTGTACAAATTGAAAATTCTTTTTTCTGGGATAAACAATAACTTTTCTTATTAAACCTCCTGAAATAAACTGCGATCATTTGTACTAGGGAATGACTTGTATTTGATATTTTTACTACGAGCACAACGATGCACATTTTTGGGGTGAATATGGGCACGAAAAAGAGTTTTCCAAATTTGACAAATGTTTTCTCGCACATTCCTCCTTTTTTCAGAGTCAATATATTTTTCAAATTGTCCACAATGGTGAAATACAGAAACAATTGCTTCATTGGCTGAGAGAATGTGCTTGTATTTGAAAATGCTCAACATCGTGTGTTTTCTGAATGGCGTAAAGACAGCAAAAAAAACAGAAAAACATTTTTAAAATGCGGCATAGAGCAGCCCAGGGCCTCAACCTGAGAGTCCAAGAAAAAATGGTGGCGAATAAAGAACAGGTTATCTTTTCATGAATTTTTTGACCGACATAACTTTGCTTCAATCCCTGGAGATAAAAGGGCGGCTACAAAAGGGAACAAAATTATTTTGGACAAAAACATTCAGGGAGCATTGTGGGCCATGCGAGGAAGACCCACAATTTTTACTGAAGAAATTCGTGATGCTTGACTTCACGGCTGGGACGTTTGGCATGGAATGACCCAGTAGTGGGAAGGGGCACTGGTTAGTAACACCTTGTTATTTATAAAGTCGTACGATTCGGAGAATTCTTTTTGAAGAAACGGCCACCTTAAGAAAGTGCACCTACGGGCACTACAAATGTATGCCAAAACTCGGCTGGTTCCCGCAGTGTGGAACTACTGATCTGTGGCTGAAACTGCACATCCAGGCAGAATAGGCCGGTTTTACTGAACTTCAGACTGTCTCGCTAACTAGTGCGAAAAATGCCCTTCATTGAACGGGAGAAAATTTCCTGCTGAGAAGAAAAATGATGCTTTGGATGCAATCATGTCTATAGATGTTGAGATTTTCATACTGGTCTAGCGGGGCGACTCTCCTCGATTATGCGCCTACCAGCTGAACGTATTGATGGTACTATCAATCTCTGTGGTGGTGAATATGAGTGAGCGGAAGGCACTTCCTACCAGTGGCCTGTTCACACTATATTTATGGTACCATGGGTTAAATTTTCCCCCATTGAATTCACATTGTGCGATGGATGTACCTTGCATAAGGCTATGTTCCTCCGAAGTAGTTGAAGACCAT
The DNA here is from genome assembly GCA_013339765.2 of Haemaphysalis longicornis. Classification (NCBI taxonomy): domain Eukaryota; kingdom Metazoa; phylum Arthropoda; class Arachnida; order Ixodida; family Ixodidae; genus Haemaphysalis; species Haemaphysalis longicornis. The sequence goes on from CM023455.1 coordinate 113,860,975, forward strand.
CCTAATCACCACAACTCCTCTAGAGCCCCGTTCACAACCATTGCCACTACATATGAGATGCTTGCAATTGCAAAATGGCTGTTCTTTTTTCTCCTATCTCTGACGTTTCTTTTGTTTTTTTTTGTTTTTGTTTTTGCTTTCCCGGCGTTATAAGAACTTGTAGTTTTGAGACCTCTTGTGGGTTCCGTTGTTGCATTCTCTTCTTCACCATTATAATCCTTTGTATGTTAGCTTTGTTACACGTATTTTGCTTAGACGTTTCCTAACGTAATAACAGGACAATGAAGTAAAATAGAAACACGTGATTTGTTTGTCAGAACGGCCCGTTGGTAACTCACTCATTTTTATGCGCCCCGAAAGACGGTTCTCCGCAAAAAAGACAAGCAATATAAAGACGTTTCAGCTTTGTCCTACACAACGCCCACCTTTAAATACCGTTATCAGTGCGTTAACACCGATAACGTGAGTGTGTTAACACTGATAATTAAATACCGTTATCAGTGTGTTAAGAGCATTTTACCATTGATTTCCCAGTATAAAACGCAACTGCAGGCACCGCCACATTTGCAGTCACATTTTTTGGCTCTATCGTCGTTCGGCATCAGCCAAACAATTAAAGGGACTACTGTGACCTTATCAGGGACGGCTAGAATCTGACGGGTGAGTCGCACAGCTCCATTTGTATTGCGTAATTAAATGTCACAATTTTGTTTACAAACTAATTAGATTAGTCAAGGAACCAAACGTAATTTTTCGTAGTTTCTTAGTGGTTATATTTCTCAACTTCGTGTGCATGGTTCATTGTTACGTTGCGACGTTCAGTAGAGACGTAAGTTCGATGGCAAAGAGTTCAGACAAAAGTAATGCCTAACAATTTTGTTATACACGAGTTCCACGTCTACGGTTTGGCGTCACCCTCTTGGGGGAATGGCAGCTTCTCCGGTGTCTTCTCCAGAGCCTCCTCTTCGTCTTTCTTCTTCGCTTCCTCGCCTTCCTGTTTGGTAGCGGCCGGCTCGATGTACTTGTAGAAGCTGGCCATTATGCCGAACACCACCATGTCAAGTGCCATGAGACCGCTGTACATGAACGACTCCGCTGACTGCGATAAGAAAATAATGGCGGAATACAGCTTGAAATACGTTACGAATTTTAACATACCTGTCACCGAACCTTGTTGTTGCAACGTCTGTAACAATACTACACAGCCTTTCTGCATCCACAGGTTTTTTCCATCTTGCATAGACGTCGCATGTGATAATGAGGGCTCTTTTGTATGGCATGGCTTCCAGTTATGTTGCTCCAGAAGATACCGAAAAAAATAAATATCAGCCCTTCGAGCTTTTCTTAGCGTCTCCCCTTCAGTATTTATTTAGTTCATCTTCATCAACCATAAACTGTTAGAGCTCGTCAGATCTCAGCACTTTCTCTTCGGTAGGACTTCGTACATCGAAGGTGTCAATTGATGATCATTTCTATATCTGTTGCAACAGTAGAACTAATGGCTATTCAAGCATTGTTATGCCCACTTTCGAGCGCAGTCTTATCCGACCGACTGCTAACATCGCTTACGCCTGCTCTTCCACACACATTCTTTCTTCCATTTTTTTTTCCTTTCAGCCCTGCGCGACTGTCTTTCTGCCTATTCCCTCCTCCCTCTCAGTTTTCATTTAACGGATAGCGTGCTTACTCTACTCTGATTCCTCTGCAACACATCGGCGTTGAAAACACAATATTTTATTTCTGGTATTCTATACTACTGTCTCAGTTGCAGTTTCAGTGTATTAGTGATACCAAGAAGTAGTACCGTAATAATATTATACAGACGAGGGTCCCAAAGTTACAACCTGTAATGGGACCGACCCTCCATGAATACTAACAAACAAATATTAGATCAAGCAAAATAAGCGACACGTAATACGACTGAATGGCAATCAATAATACAATACCTTGGAATGAGCAATCAATCTTAGCTAAATGACACAACAGGCAACGAAAAGCAACGCAGAAAAGAAGGAAAAAAGACAAAAGAAAATAACGTATTGTAGTTAACGGCGGATATTGTTAAACAAAATACGATTATCCAGATATCTCCAAAAAACAAACAGGTAGCTGATAATTTAGCAGCAAAATTTAAACGATATTTTGAAGCGACCTTTTGTTTTTTATGCGATATCATTCCACCATCTACTACGCCTAAATGGGTCATGCAGACAAAATACATGTTTGTTTTATTTCAAAGATTTCGTGTTTTATAGTGCCTGGCAGCAAATGATGCCGTATTCACTGAGAAATTAATCAATTTAGGTTAACATTTTGATTATCCCGCCAAATCGTGTGTTTTTGTGACGTCTGCCATGAATTCACAAGAGCGGGTACTTAAACGAACTTCCAGTGCGTCACTAGGCTCTGCGGACTTGCTTACCGTCAGTCCTCCCAGGTGGCGCTACCATGCGGAGCCGCGGAACCGTTGTCCGCCGTTCCTCTTTTTTTACTGTATTTGCACCTACCTTGTTTTTGTTACGGTAGAATGTAATCGTCTCCTGAAACATGGGGTGTACTCGACTACAGGGTCACGTAAGACAACGTCGCTTACGCCAATCGGCAAGTGTCGTGTAAGACAACTCCATACCGGCGGGCTGCTGTGCAGCTAAAACAAGCATAGTGCATAGTGGTGAAACAGCGCGCAAAAAACCAGGACAGAAAGAAGAGGACAACAACACGAGCGCTGACTAACAACTGTTAGTCAGCGTTAGTTGTTGTTGTCCTCTTCTTTCTGTCCTGGTTTTTGCGCGCTGTTTCACCACTATGAATCTGTACCAACTGGCCCAGTTTGCGACACTTTTGAAGCATAGTGCGCCCAGTACCAACAGCAGAGCGTGTCGCCACTTTTATGTTTACGTGTATTCTCGTACCTTTCATTGTTTCCCGCCCGTTCTTACTGCTGTAAAATTGATATGCATTAAATGTAACCGCAAATAGTTCATTTGGCAAGATTATAAGCCCTGCGTAACTTGCGTCTGCTTTTACCTGCTTCAGCCAATCGCACAGCTGGGCACATGACACCATAGGTTCTGTTGCGCGAAATGAGCTAGCGGGTCGCAGGACCATTTTCTTTTTTGCTAATTATGTCGCTTATTTGAGCGACGTGTGCATCAAAAGTGGTGTCAGTGTGATTCTAACGAGACAACCTTTTCGAATGAACCAAGCATGCGTTTTGTCTCCATGGCCCCTTTAAGCTCACTAATTCCATCCCCTTTTCATGTGAATATTGAAAAAAAAAACTTTTACCCAATGAGCTTTCTATAGCTCCCTATTCCTGGAACACCTTCCCATTATTACCAGTAAAACTACGTAATATTTCAGAAAATTCGCTTCAGGGGCGGGCTTTTACTTGTTACCCCCAACAACTAATCATTTGCGTTTAATTTTACCTTACAAACATGTTAAAATAGTAGAGCCTGGAAAATGCCTTCATCGTAGGCGTTTCCCAGGCACTACTCTGTAAGCTTCTCAGACACTACTCGTTTCGGATATAGGTGGACTCAAGCAGAAGTGGCCAATGTTTGCGTAATCAACCCAATATAGGATTTGTGTTTCTTTTAAACAACGTTGAAAGGTTAGATGTTTTTATATTATGTGAAGCTTCACGACTAACTGAGCACAAATTATAGCTCTTTTTGAGCACAAATAATCGTCGAAGGCAATAAACTTCAGTTGTCAGCTTGCTGAACTCACCCAAAAAAGTACATTAGCTTAAGAATACAGGTGCATCGAAGGTTTCCGCATGGAGACACATTCCACGCACTTTACGTATAAAAGTTCTGACAAGCCTTTACACTTGGTAAGCTGCAAAAAAGGTTTTATATTTTTTACTACTGTATTTTAATGTGGTTTTTCTATTGTCATTGCGCAAAGCACATATTTGAAAACAAAAACCATAACATTCTTTAAGTTTTTTTATAGAATGAAATAATGGTTTACACAGGCTCCATTACAACTATGCTTGGTTCTGAAATGCTGCGGCTCTGCCTCGCTCTTTCCTCCCCAATCACAAGTAACTCCTTTATTTCCTGGTGTTCATAAGACTCCCGCAAACATTATAATTGCGGATTCACAAGCACCGTATCTTTTTAACGGGTAGCGTGGCCTCTACCACGTGGAAGCTCCTCACTCAACACGTCCCTGAGGGGGAGATCTATATTGTCTGGACGCCGGGATACTCATCACTAATGGGCAATAACTGTTCCCATGGACAAGCCTGCGAACTATACTTCCAGGCCGCTCAGGAAGTACCGAGTCTCGTACCTCTGCTCACATTTGAAGACATCACCCAAGATCCCGCACTTCATGAGAACATTTCCCATCTCCTCACCCAAAGCTTACTAAAAGAAAAGAAGTAATACTCCGGAGAGCACAAATAAACACATTTCCTCACCCAACCTGGCTACATCGAATGTCCGCCCCCGCAATACCCCGCTACGTGTAAATTTTGCCCTAACCGATGCAACCGCATTCACATCATTTTCGGGTGCGCACACAACCCAGTCCTCCCACTCCCAGCTTTACCCACTTTCCTACCCCTCCCTGAGCCGAGCAAGTACCCGACGACCAGCGCCGGCTGGGATGCCCAGCAACTCCTAGTTTCGAGGGCGGAGACAGCACGCTTGTGCCGTGGTCACCTGGAATGAGGGACCACTCCCACATCACCAGGGTCAAATTAAAGGTTTTCAACAACCACAATGCAAAAGTGGAAAATAAATCTGGGTGGTTTTCCGATAGATTACCTAAAATAGCTGAACAAGAAAATGAACCGGCACTCTAACCACCTGTCGAACCTGTGGCTACGATCTCGGTTGGAAAGGCCAATCAAGTCTAGCTGCCACTTATTCAATACTCTGCATATTCGGCTGACCATGTGACCCCTCTCAACCTTGAATATTTCACATTTGTCACTGGCGACACGAAGTGCCTGACAATAATTCGTCTCACTAATGAAAGTTTTGAGCCCGACTGCTAACACATTTCTTTATGTTGCGTACTGGTTGTTGCTATAGTAAACTTTTTCACTTAAACATGGAAGCATGAGTGATAGCAACGACAATCAATGCGGCCAATAAAAGCGAACATGTTCCCGCCTACTGGTGCAACTAAACCAACGGCTCTCGCCCAGTAACATTCTACCGGGGTTCCAATCATGCAGCATGTTCTCGCTAACCCCCGCTCTTGCATGGTAACCATGGTTATGCAGTGGTAAAGTTTTCCGCTCAGTAATGGCCCTCTCGGAAAGGAGTGTAGAAATAACTGTATGCTACTCACTTTTAAAGGGACCCCACAACACTTTTTTCAACTTTTTTGGAAATCCTAAATACTTGCAGAACGTAGTCCCCAACACACCTAGTACTTAGATTAGGCGGTCGCGAAATACCTCAGCCAAAAATTACTGCTCTATGCCCATCAGATAACTTGGAAACCCGCTCAAAAAAAATTTCTCTCTTTCCCGGTCTTGACGTTCTTCGATGGCCCGAATTACGTCACTGAGGCCATATAGCGGCTGTTGGATTATTTTCCTTCAGTTGCAGCAATGAACGCTTTTCGATAGCTACTTTTAAAAAAAGCCACCGAAGCAAAGCAGAAATGGAAGGCGTTTACGGTGCGACGAGCAAATCCCGTAGTGCCGCTCCGTACTTGCGATAACTGTAGCTTTCGCAGTGCTTCCAGACGCGAAGTAAATAGTGAAAGTGTTTATCAAATGTGTTCTATCGTCCCTTTAGGGCTCACTTTTTGTGCCGTTTTCTCCACACGTTTGCTCCAAGCTATACCACGTTTCCATGTGAGCTTCTTTTACTTGCTTCGCTGTTGTTCGCTATCGCCCCGACTTATCTCTAACATGTGCTCTGCCTTCTGTTTCGGCTCTACCCCGCATTGATACCGACATTGCGCTTGCCAGATACCGGCGCTTGAGCTTCGCACAAAAATGACCTCCGCATTCAGGACGTACCGCAACTTTGAAAATCCTGGACTCAGCGATGACGACCACGATGAGGTTCCCAATGGCAACGGTGATTAGCCAGGCAGCCTGCAGCACCGACTTCATGGAGCTCGGAGCCTGCGTTGGAGCACATCGCTTTTTAGTGACATTTAAAAACAAGTGCCATGCGTAAAACGCACAACCGCTCTCTTTTTTTCTAATGCGCACCGAAAAATAAAAGCAATAAGAGTTTGTTGCAAGGTTGTTTTTAATATGGAAGTCTTGATGGCAAAATTTCTAAAAACCGCTTGACTGTGACCAGACCGATGGTATCATTGAGGAAAGAACAGCACGTAACGGCCCAGTGACTTTCTCATACATTGTTTAGTAAAATAACAAAGCACTAAAAATCATTCGTCTCACGTGAAGCGCCACCACTGAAATATGATCTTATTGAATGCAGGTATTATAACACACATTTGGAGAAAAAACTTTCAGAATAACCGCATTTGCAGTAAAACGTAACTTTAAGCTGCAATTGTATGCAAGTGTAAATTTTTACGCAAGCTCAGGACAAGAAAAAAACAGCAATGAGGCGAGATATCCCGCTACCTCTATATAAACAATCTCATTTATTTTTTGCCTAAACAAATGTTCTCCAATTCCTTGCATGCAGTATTGTTTTCTTCAATATATACGCATTCTTTATTTAATGAACTAAATGGTGGCTCGCGAGAATCCCAAAGAAATTCTAATGTTTTAAAGGGCTTCTGAAAGACGTTTCAAACACGCTAAATGAACAACCGCAATGGTTAACTTGCGTCGTCAACGTCATCTGTGCTAGGTATAACTTTTTTACGTGCAGCGGAAAGGGCACGCTTTGGTTGCAAAGTTTGTTGCCGCGTTCCCCCCCTTTCCAGAGTGTCCTTGGGGCTCCGCCCTTACGACGCATGTACGTCATCGATTCTAGGCCGCAGCGTGTCGTCTGCTACATGCGAGCTGCCGGCGCTAAACGAGCAGCAACGTTGCCAGCGGCCGTGAACCGCAGTAATAAAACAACTGCAGATGTCTAGTTTTTTTTTTTTTTGCAGATAACAATGTCCCCTCGAGCTCCGCAATAGGCAGAACCATAACTTTACGAACTTTGTTTTAAGGGTAATACATTTTGTATGCTTTTCAAGGCGAAAATGTATCAGCGACGGGCTTATCGCTGACGCGAGCGCGCAAATTATTTCCAAATTAAAGGGAACAAAGGTGCTGTAAAGTAAATGGCCGAGAGAAACACTTTATTAAAAACTTTTCTAATAAAAGACGGTGGTCTGGGCCAGTAAAAAATAATAAGGAACCAGTTGAGACGCCCTTACTAGTGCGTCATGTCGCCGTTGACTTTCACGACAGCAGACATTCCTGTCGGGAGCGATTCGTAGAGCGCTGTCACAAGTGAGGTGTCGCTTGCCAGCCGCTGCCATTCGGCGAGCACTGCGGCCCACAGCTCGTCCTCAGTGGCCGAAGGCATGGGGTCCGGTTCAGCGCCACTTTCACGCGACCCAAAATTCTCGATGATGCTGAGGTCGGCTCTTTTGGCACCCATGCCAGCTGTGTTGCCGGTCTGCTGAAGGTGTGCCTGCACCGAGGGGGTCGTATGGGCGGGCGCCGGGGCCAAACCCACGCAGTGTGGCCTCGAGGTGCGTCCCGGATTCGGCCTTCGTAGCGGTATGCTAGGACAATCCTATTCACCGTATGCAGGGCCTACTCAGGAGTTCCCTGATTGGTCGCAGGCAGTAGCCCTCTTCGACAATGCGCCGATCCGGCACCCGTCTTCTTCAGGAACTCTTGGCATGTTGAGATGCTACGACCCTTCCGTCACTGGCGCGATGTGTGCGCATTTATAGCGTCTCTTAACCCAAAGAATTTCCGGAAAGCGGTGGCAGTTTGTTTATGAAGTAAAAACATCCACAAAAGATATATATGCGCAGATCCCTACATCCCTGTCGTAAAACGATTTCAACATGGCCAGCGTTGCGGGCATATTTACGCCCACAAAGACTAAAATTATCTTAAAGATGATACCACCACAGATATGCGGCAGTGGCCGCGCATAGCCAGTGTGTTTCACGCATCAAAGATTCATCAGCTCGCGGTGGCAATTCTTGCTGTGAACGCCAAGCGGCAGAATAGCGGTGCGCATCTGAGAACGAACGCGATTGATTTTATTTCCAGCAAAAATTGCTGCGTATCTGCAAATGCGGTTCACGGCGGCTGGCAACGCTGCTGCTCGTTTAGCGCCGGCACTCGCATTGAGCAGACGACGCGCTGCCGCACAGTGACGTGATGCGCGAGATGAACTCTGTACTCTCCGGGCCCCACAACGCGCATGCGTGCTGTTTCCGCGCGGCCGTTAGGAAGCTCTAGTAGTAGCTCGGCCCACGCGCTCCCGTGTTCCCTACAGTGTGACCGCGATGTACGTCACAAAGCAAAAATCCTTTTGGACGGCTTTCTCTCATACTTCCGCCGAACGGCGAGGAGAAGCGTCGTCTGCTCAGCGTCGACGGGTCGCGGCGACACCTTAGGTTAATTAGCGCTTCCTGCAACATGCTTACCGCTATCGTGTTTGTTCACATTTACCTTTATTGCTCTATCACCACGCTTCTAGTCAAGGCCCGTTGGCTATGCCGACACAACGACGACACTACGACGACACGACGGCGACACGGACTTCCGAGTTGGTAGACCGCCTTGTCACACGACGGCGACAAGAACACGTCGGCCTATCGAAAGTCCGCCTGGTGTGACTGGCTGGCTGACCGAACACGCCGACAATGCCAATAGGCCGAACAGTTATCGGGAATCGATCAAGTGAAAAGTGCTCCCCGACAACATTTGTGCCACAGTAAATACAGCTGTTGTCGCGGAAAGCGACGGAGAAAGGAGCCAAGCAGCCGATCACCCGATTCCTGGGGCAGAACACGAGCCACTGCCACGAGCGCGAGGAGCGCCCGTGCCCCCGTGCCCGTGTGAGCCGCCTCTTTATTATCATTAACAGCTCTGTTCTGTTATTCCTAGAGTGCAGTATACATAGTGAGGTCCATGAAGCTCATACAACTCAACATTAGCACTAATGCGATCCGTATTTCGGCTTACGATGCTTCGGTCGTTCGCAGCGGCGACAATTCGTTTCCCGGAGTTGCAAACTGCATAATCTTGTGCGGCCAGCAACGCTTCTAGAAAATACAAGCTCAGTTAGGAGCATAAGAGGAGTTACGGAGGTCTATTAGGTAATACGGGGTCAATGTCGCCCAGCTTTCTCAGTATAAAGCGTAAAACAAAGATGCGCCAAGCAATATTCCCGTAGGGCGAAATCACACTCGCACGCGGCACACTATTGCTATTGCTTTCGCCCGAAACCGTGCTGTCGCTGGAGATGAGCTGGGGTGGGGTCTTCGTGGTACCTTACTGCCTAACTGTTATTCAAGAAATGTCCAGTTAACCTGTCAGGAATTCTTGAAATCAGGTAGAAAACATAGATGGCCCGGACACAAAGGGTGGTTCTCGGTCTAGTATGCATGTTATTTCTGCATAATCAAAACTTTTGTCGTCGCACAGTGCAATAAAGCCTCACGCTTACTCAACCAAATGCGCGGGTTCGAATCCCGGCAAGGTGTCGCTTTTACTTTTTTTGCGCGCCGTTTAAGTGGGATGGCTTGCGAATCGCATTCGCGAACCCAAAAGAAAACTTTTTGGTTGAACTGTGCAAGTATAATATTAACGGTCAATGCATCGTTTAAGTCAATGGAACGATTTGTTCAGTTTTAAACTCGGTCTTTGTATATATAAAAAGATTAGAGGAAGAAATAGCGATGTGTGTATTTCACAAGTATTTGTATTTCTTTATATAGTGTAAACGTAGTTTATTTCCACCCACTTAGACAATACACAATATAGGCTTAGAGGAGCAGGAGGAAAATAGGGCCGTGGCCGGTAACGAAACCTTCCAAATATCGCAATTGGCAGCGCTGATCTCGTAAGAATGAACGAAAAGCCTTTACAGGGAGAAAAGGGCCTCTTGCCCATCAGGTGAAAAAGCGAGGGTGGAAGAGTTTTTATGCACAGTCGAAGAAAGAGGCAGGTGGGCACGGCCCGAAAACTAAGGCTAGTTTTCCGAGACCACTCGTAATATTGGGTACGGTGTAACTGTGTACTAGTTGGTAATCGCAGGGTCTCGTAGAAATTTCTTAGAAACTTAAGAGGAGGGTGGGGGGCACGAGGGCACGGGGGCAGGATAAGTGAGATGCACGACGCACTCCGAAAAATGTCCCTGTGCCGTGCCGTGCCGTGCGAGCCTCCGGCTGCTTTGTTGTTGTTGTTACGGTTATGCATGTTTAGGAGTGATTGGAATAACCGAATGCTACTAATGCCTGTGCACGCGCGTGCAAGGCGTCACAAAAACACGACCAACCCCATAGAATATATAAAACCGACGTCGGTTCGAAATGCATGTACGTGATTACTGTAACAAATTTTGCGACGATTCTTTGGTCATTCGCTCACGTATTTTAGACTCCCATATGTACCCACACATATCGTCGCCGCGAACACGTGGTGACCGGGTCGTTTTCTTTTTGCGTGATCTTTCGGCGTGGTGTGGAAGCGTAAAAGTGCCGCCCCATTCCTTCCGTCAGCTTTTAAATTCGTGAGCGGAGGGCCGATTCATACGCAGAATGGTAAAAAAACGGCGCAAACGGAACGCAGGAAGTCTGACTCTCCCGTCCCAGAGCGATGCTGCTGCGGAGAATATCGCAGCAGAAGGCGACGCGCACCACCGGATGTTCCTGCAGAAGCCACCGAGGAGCGAAGCATCATGGGAAATCAGCCTCACGCGGGGCGAGGATATCGACGAGACGAGGGGAATCGCGAAGAGGGCGAAAATGCGATGTATTGATTTGCATCATCTCCAGAAATGCTCACTCTTTTAACTAAATTCTTGAAGGAGGTGATTACGACAACATTTATTTAGCTCAATATTTTAACACCCATGTATTGGCCAAACCTTTCAGGGCCCTTTAGAGTTCGAATGCAGTTTGTGTGGCTGTCCTTAAATACAAATTTATAGTCTTCTGAATGCTCGCAAGTACGTTTGTTGGAGCAGAGAGTTGCCAGATGTAAATACGTGACATTGTTAATGCAGCAAATGCTTTTATTTTGAGAATGACACCTTACCTATCCTTTATTCATCTGTTGTGCCCCCACATACATTCACTAGTTAAATATGCGTTCTTCATATCGCACTTGACCAACTTTGGTTGTCCCGGGACGGCAAATAAAAAATTAAATATGTTTTTAAAAACGTGTGTGGATGATATGACGTATGATTCTAGGTTTTCGAGCATCAACTCTCTCGAGGAACTTTCTGTCAAACTAAACGAACGAGGAAGCGTGAGTAAGTCGAACATAGAAACGTGGGGCGACATCCACCGTCGCTGGCTAAGCCACCGAGCTTTTTCTTAAACCACCTGAATAAATTACTAAGCAAATTGCAACTTCCGTAAGCACTCTAAAGAGCGCTTCCTGGGTCATACCACAAACGCCGCTCTGCTCCTCCATACAACCGTTCAAGCTTTTCTTTTCCGTAATTAGAAGGGGAGCGTACCACGCTCTTTGCGTTTAAAAACGTTCAGGAGAGCTTGCGTTCATGCGCAAGACAAATGACGAAGCTGTAATAGGTGACCATTGCCGGACATATAGTAAAATTGCAGTATCACTTTCATGTGCATAGTTGCGGTACTAGTAAACATCGTCACATGCATCGGAACGGTAATCGCTTTGTTCGTGGCGAGTGGTGGATGCGAAGTCATCCTCGGCATTGATGACTTCCACCAGCTCTTCGTCATCGACTCGAGGCGCGGTAGCGGGATCTGCAAGTCGTCACGGGAAAGTGTGGCACACTTGTAGCCATGTCTCCAATTATCCACAATGGCTAATAAAAATACAGCGGCCGCGGTGGTCTCTCCCAGGCAGGGTGTCTTTTCACATAAAAGTGTTGTATTCCGAGATACACGAAGATTTCACTGACGTCACATCCGTCACGGAAATGACGCCAGTAAAACGAAGCAAGCGGCATGCAAAGAGTGCACCCCTGCACACAGGGTGTACTTGCGGGGAAGCAATCTTTAGTACTAACGCGTACGTTATACTTAGGGTTGTTTGTTTTCGGTTTTCATATTTTAAACCGAAAGTGTTTTACCAGGGATATACACCAACATTTCACTGACCTCATATCCGTAACGGAAATGACGCCAGTGCACCTTTGCCGAAGCGAGCCGCCAGCAGGACGTCGCTCGCCAAGCACACCCACAAGACAGCCGCCGACCCGTAAATCATTGATTTGATTCGATTGATTGTAGGGTTTAACGCGCCGACGCAACGTAGACGATGAGGCGCGCCGTAGTGGAGGGCTCCTAATTAATGTCGACCACCTGGGGATCTTTACTATGCGCCGAAATCTCGTGCTCACGGGCATTTTTGCTTTTGGCCTCCATCAAAAAATCGGCCGCCGCTGCCGGGAATCGAACCCTCGACCTCGTGTTAAGCAGCGCCAAGCTTTAGTCACTGAGACACCGACCCACAAATCGCGCTCACGTGCAAATTTCGCTGCACATTCAACTTTCGTGTTTTACCTAATCCTATGACAGAGGAATCAACCAGTTTTTTTAAGCGTTAGCATTAGCGCGGGAGTTTTCTTGTTGTTACATTCTCGGTACCGCTTGACTACAGCGCTAGTGTTTACTTTTTCTTTTTTTTTTTTTTTTTTTTGCTAAAGCAACTGCACATGCTGAGAACGCTCGGCAGTAGCCCTGGGGCACGCGCTCGTGAGCGCTCCGCATTTTCTTGGTAGCTTTTTCTGCAGTGGTGGACTTACTCTCAGTAAAAAGCTTTCGCTTTTAAAAGACGCAACCTTCATTTTTCACTCCACTAAAATCGAGAGCGCTAGCTTTAGGTGTCGTTAGTTACTGTTCACAGTGCTTTGCACGTCACAATCCAACATCTTGTGATATTGTGGCGGCGTCATTTCTCAAATCCAGTTTTGCAAGTTCCTTTCATTTCAGTCGGTATACATAGAGAATAGTATAAATAGGGAATAGGGAGTGAGAATGTTGGTCAACAGTTATACATAATGAAATAATTTCTGCATCTACTAGCATTGGTGGTACGGTCATATACGCCGACATTGTTTAGCGCAAACCAGATATTGGACCGCAAACCCAAAAACACTACAAAAAGTGGCAGTTCTTAAAAATACGTGCCGCATTGAGCATATTGAAACGACTGCAATCATATAGTTGAAAATAAACCTGTGTCACGGGCGGACGCAAAACGACGCAATAAATAGGGCGTTTCGCGCTGGGACCTTCCAGGGCGAGTATACGTTCCAGTGAGAGTACGTTTTACTGGATAGGTCACGGTGCTTCCTCCTGACTGGCGCCTTACCTCTCCAAAATAAAGTAGCTATAGGGCGCAGCGACATTCAGCCCCACAGTCAATTTCGGAAGACCTCTTTGTCAGTCTTCCTCTTCGATAAGGCTTATCCTCGCACATGTGCTGGCGTTGAACTGCCACTTTTTTGGCTTACTCTCGTCAAGATCAACCCAACGAGCACTCCTAACTAAATGCACGCGGGTGCTGCCGGTTACGTTTATTTTGCCTCATATGTACCTACAGTTTGCTTTGCGCTAATAAACGGGGAGATGTAAGACAAGCGCCAGCGGTTCACGAGTTTGGAACGCTTATGACTATATAAACCGCTTGCCATTCGAAGCCTCTGGGTGACGCGGTGACGACGGAACGCTGTGTGCCTCTATTTGGGTCCAGCGAGCTAGCTACCACGACAAGGCGAGCCCCTAAATTGCAATGCACTTAAAAACTCACCTGCGAGTAAGAGAACTCGAGTCCTGTAATGGAGAACATTACTTCTCCGATTGTGATGAGAATGTACTGCGGCAGCTGGAGGAACATGGACACGGTGTGCGGCTTGACCACCTCTTCCGTGCTGCAGTTGACCTGCAAGGATTTCGACCCATTGAGCTTGTTGTGGAAACGGCACCACGCGCGGTTCGTTCAACACGTTTATTGTCCAATTAACAAAATTGGCTCCAACCCACGCTGTGAAGGCTGTTGGAAAGCAAAGCTTTAAACGACACCCACAACCGATTGCCCATGCGACGTCCCTTTAATTCCCACGTGGCTCTACAATGAGCGAAACCAGAGATTCCGTCAGCCGTTACCTGGGATTCGCGGGGGCGGCACCCCGAAGGCAGCAGCAGCGTCGGCCACGGCCGGGCTAGAGCGGCGAACGCTGCCACTGCAGCCGGGCCGCCAGTCGGAATAAGGAAAACGGAGAGGGACGTCTTTCGAAGGGTGAGACAGCGGAACGTAGCCATGCGGATGTGCTAGCTTAGGGCTACACCACCGCGCGACACAAGCGCGGGCACCGAAACTATCAAGCATGTGAGCTCAGCGATTCCCATTTATACCGATTTAAACTAGTTAGTTTAGCAAGTTTGAGAATAACGAGAAAGCTGGAGGAACTTTTATAATCGCTATTTATCAGAATCAGTTGCTTCTTTCGCCTTTTGTAATACTTCTTACAACACATCCGAATCGTTGTTCACCAATTTAGAAAACGCAGTACCATTCGTGTCAACCAGTCCGCAGAAGGTAGCGTTTCTCTAACGGCCAGATGTCTGTATGTGGTTTGTACATTTTTTTCTTGCCCTGCACACCAATCCTTGAGGTATGTTTGCCGTACGACCACTTAATTCCGCCGGTTGCGGGTTACCCTGGAGGTGCTGTCGAACAAGTTATTCAAGCCGCGTGAAGGCAGCGCACAGTGGACACGAAGCTGCTCCAAAACAGGACCAAAATTACCGTTGCTAAAGCAGACGGCAAAGCCGTACCGCCTACGCTGCCTCCGGTGAGCAAGTACTTCCGCACGGGGAACTGTGGGCAAATTCACTGCGCCGTCTACAGTGTGCTCCGTGTGTGAAACCCTCCGCCCCTCATCGTGCCCCTCCCCGCCGCCGCGTCCGCCGCATTTGGAGTTCATTGTCCCGCATGCCACAAAAGAACCGTTGGCTGGTAAAGCTAGAAAGCTTTTCTTTAAAAGCGCGTCTGCAATTGTGTAAGAAGGGTTTCTGTACACAACCCTTACTTGCGGAAAACACTTTACCATAACTAAAAAACCCCGGCTACCATCCACGCGCCTACGTTTTTTGTCATCGGTTCGCACAGCAAGTGTTATTAAGAGATGCACAGAATGCCTTCATAAGCAAAACCCAGTGGGTATTCATAGACTACAATGTATGAGCGCTGTATTTGGTCGCAGCTGGGGCCCGCAGCTTAGTGGATACGCGCTTGTATCTTTTGCCATTTTTTATCTATGCCTTGTGTTTTTGTGACGCACATTGTGCGTGCTGGGCAGATTCCAGAGACATAACGGTAGCGGGATAGACGCACTGACAGCGATACGACCGACAGCCGTACACCGTTTGAATATTATAAGTGGGTTCCCCATATAAGGGTAATATCCGGACGGTTCGCCACACTAAGCGTGAGTATGGCAGGCAAGGATAACCATCTAAGGCAGACTTATTCCGTGGAGGACGCTAAGAGATTCTAGTGCTCAATTCCACAACGTGTGCGCTCCTTATAAGCTTACGTGACATGCTGGTGATAGTCCGTCTCGAAAGATCTAACAAGTTTACCGCCGGACTGGCGCGAGCGAGCCAGTACACGTGCCCACAAACTGGGCTTTGTCAGGTGTCACGTGACAATGGGACGGGAATATGGGTTCACATATGACTCCGGCATTCTTTTAGGTTAGCAGGTTGGGAGTGTCTTCTTAAGCAGTTTTTTTTTTCATGTCGCGATTGTCGTGCAGGTCACCGGTTTCTATCAATGTTAACAATGACCCTTTCTTTTGGATCATATACCTGTAAAGGCCCATGGTATACCAGCTCTCCCGATAATTTCATGTGACAGACGATCTTATTGAAAGAAAAAATGGGAAAAGCCTGATTCGGCTTATAAAGCTGCGCTTTGCTGAATCTTTCTGACCAGCAGTTTACCTTGAAATTGCAGTAACACCAATCCCACTCTCTAGTTTCAAAGGCCGTGGTTTTGCAGACAATCACTCATACATTCCATCGAATCTTTGCAGACCAACAATACCCCGGGTCACATAACCCTCGTGAAATGTCCCGTATATACTGAATTATGTAAATCTAAAATTTTGAGATTTTCTGACACACCACCGGAATAAAAACGAGGATATGCGTCCGCCACACTAATAATACAGTGCGGTATTACGTTACAAAATTTGACACCGGTTTCATCTCTGCGCGACCGCCAGAAACGCCACGTCAAGGTCCACCTAAATTTGGTATACACTGACTCTCCGAAAAGCATACGAAAAAATTGGCCGCGTATCTGCTCCTTTTGTTGCAAATGTCGTCAAAAGACGATAGTCTTTGTAGACATTTGCCAAGGAAATGCCCCCCTTCGCTTTCCCGCTCACCTCTCATGCTGTTCCTGTACCGTCGCGCTCATTCCGAGGTAAACAAACCAAAGGTTTGCGCAAGGCGATTTTAATTTACCGCGTTCCACTGCTACAGGCCGGGTTCCTCGACGCCAGCGCTGCAGTACGGCGGAGACGCGCGTGAATGGAGGCGGCCGACTAGAAGGTTTATAGAGCCGCGTGGCCGTGGCTAATTTCCTGTCTTACATTTCCGTAACGTCTTGTTCTTGTTAGACAAAGTTGACAAGTATGAACATATAAACCCGGCTTAGACGTTATAAATGTGGCTGTGAGTATATAAGACTATTGCGCAATATCAATGTTACTTTGGCCGGGTGGCTGAATCGAGTCACAGACAGACAGACGGATAGACAGACAGATATACAGACAGACCAAAATTTCTGGGTTTAAGTAGCCCAAGAAAGACTATCGTCTTTAAAACACACGGTACCGTATCGTTTCAGTTCTTAAAAATCATTTGCCTCTTTTGTTTCTGGAAAGATTACCTGCATTATTTACACCTGGGTAAGTGATACTACGAATGAATGCCGTATTCTCGTAAATTTGTACAGAGCGTTTAACTGGGGAACCACGCAAAACGAGCAGATTAATGAGAAATGTATTGCGGCAAAATGGACAGTTGGGCGAGGTCGTGGGTGTTCATGTAAACTGTTACAGCGTGAACAGACGAAGGATAGCGCCCTGTCTTGTGCATTATTCTCTCCCCTTTGTTGGTTTTCGCTGTAACGTTAAAGGGACCCTGCAACACTTACCATCGACTACTCGGAATGGGTTTTAAGGTAACGTCTATTGTCCCAGCAATCTCTTCCCGCAGGAATTGTGAAAATGCGTTCCTTATCACCGAAACTACGCGCGATGAGAAATCGCGCATAATTGTTCCCTCTCAACTCGACCGCGGACCACGCGACGAAAGCTGCGGGCTCTCTCCCGGAGAGGGCGGCGGCTCGCGTGGTTCTCTTCGCGGCCTTCGATATATCACAGGCCGGGGAGCTTTCCCCTTTTCTCGGAAACGTGAACGGGTCTATTTCCGGTTTGGTGCGCCAAAAAATCAGACACGGCTGCCTGCTCGCATGCGCGCGCTCGGGCTGGCAGGGCGTTCATGAGGCAATCAACGTTTGTTTTCATGTGATCTGGCTGAAAGGGGAGTATTAAGTTCGTCACTCAAACTCCACGCGCACTCAAAACACAAAAGAAATGTCAAAACTGTGCGCACAGGCTCAGGCATAGAAGACATTGGTACACAGCGCTGACAACGGGGGATCGTCCCAGGAAATGCGAGAAACAAGCTGCGAAGCAGCGACAGCCAATAGGCAGCCATGGCCTCAATGACGTCGTATAGGCCGTGCCAGGGGTGCAAAATGAGGAAAGCTGAAGGGAGCGCGGTTGGTTTTTCCGCGTATTTCACAGTGATTTGCGTGCTCACCGCTTCACGTGCATGTGTAATATTTGGCGCAGGTATTCCTGGCAGTTGTAATGTAAATGTCGCGCAGGTTTATTTGCACTGCTGAAATAGTGTTGCAGGGTCCCTTTAACAACAGGAGGTTAAAAATTAAGTTGGGGGCGGACCATCACCGGAATATTTGGTAGGTGTCAGGAGTCAAGGTGTGACGACGGCGGAGACGACGAAGAAGAAGAGACTAAGAAGCGAGAAATTTCTGGAAGCTGGTGGAAAAAGAGGAGGAACGAGGAGAAGGAAGACTAAGAGCGGGTCGACGGACAGATCCTGGTTCGAGGCGACCGAAGGAGGCGATACCCGAGGTCTGGGAACCCGCAAAGCACCAGCGGCACTGCCCCGTTGGCCTCCTCAAGCATTCGACGTGCGTGCTCCTGGGCAACAGCGGCTCCGCACCGCTGGTCTCAGCACCAGATTGCGCGGGCACACATGCACCAGCGGCTTCGCCCCACTGGCCCCGTCACCATCTTCACGGCGCTGCGCTCAGGGAGCCACCTCAGCGACAACTGACACACGACTGCCGCAACGATCGGGTGCAACGCAACAACAAAAAGTGCGGTAGGAAAATGTCCTTGAAGAACCTATAGGTACCAATAGCTAGAGCGTGACGACACTGTTGTAGTTTAAGGACTGAGAGCCATTTGGCATCTGTTTTGTGTGTAATGTATTTCAAACACTTTTATTGTCTGTTTCTCTTAACTTCCCAATACCTTTACCAACGTAAAGTATTGTCTCAACTTGATCCCTTTGTGTCCGGACTCCATTCTTCTACCGAGGTGACGCGTGACAAAAACATTGGCGAGCCTGTGAGGATCCCTTTTTCCATTGTCACCTGTTTACTGCGGTAGCAGAAATGAATCTTGAAAAATTAATGACATTGGCGAGTAGCTTGGGGTTGACTAAGGAAGAGATGTTGGACCTGTATGAGAGGGAAATTCAGAGACGGCGAGAGGAAAGAGCAGCACTGAGAGAGGCGAATCGAGAAGAGGAAGAGAGAGCCAAGCGCATGGCGGATGTAGCAAAAAGAAAGCTAGCCCAAGAGAAAGAGTTGGTCGAGTTAAAGCTACGTTTAGCAAATGCCAGCGCATCAAACCGAAGTGGTGAACAATCCCCAGTATCTCCAGTATCACAGACGTCCAAGAGTCCGGAAATTTGCCCGAGAAAGCTCATGGCTCTTTTGATTACAAAAGAGATGACCTCGAAGCTCATCCTCCATCTCTTCGAACGAGTAGCACTAGGGCAAGGCTGGGAGAAGAGTCAGTGGGTGACCGCACTGAGTCTATGTCTGGTCGGAGAAGCTCTTAGTGTTTCCAGAAGAATGCCGGCATCAGAATCTATGGACTACGACACGGTAAAGACAGCATTGCTGCAAAGATTTAGATTTACAGCCGACGGTTTCCTCGAGAAATTTCGCAACGCAAAGCCAGAGGATGCGGAAACAGGGAAAACAGTTTGCTTCACGTCTCATGAGTTACTTTGACCGGTGGTTGGAGATGTCCAACACGGAGAAGACGTATGAAAACCTTCGAGAGCGAATGGTGACGGAACAGTTTCTCGCGTGTTGCAATTCCAAGTTGGCAGTATTTTTGAAGGAGCACGCACGTCGACTGCTTCAGGAGGCCAACGAGGCAGTGCCGCTGGTGCCTTGCGGGTTCCCAGACCTCAGGTCCCGTCTCCTTCGGTCGCCTCGAACCACGATCTCTCCGTCCACCCGCTCTTCGTCTCCGTTCTCCTCGTTCCTCCTCTTTTTCCACCAGCTTCCAGAAATTTCTCGCTTCTTAGTCTCTTCTTCTTCGTCGTCTCCGCCGTCTTCGCACCTTGACTCCTGACATCTGGCTACTTCAGCCATTGAGAACAGGCTAGAAGATACTCACGGGGCTGTTTGGCTCCGGTAACTGCGTCACGAGCAGTATGTACTCTCCCCCATTTTGAACGGTCGCTTTGCAGGTCGTAATTTCCTTGTCATCTGCGCCCACCACACGTGCCGTGTAACTGCAAAGGACAACTGCTGCTTTACATTGGATTTAGGGGTTCTCGTTAATAAAAACCTTTACGAAGATAAGAACCACCACGGTTACAGTAGCCATAAAACTTGTTTTTCCAAGTAGCACGTTTAAATTGCCAAATGTTTGCCATTTCTTCTCAAATATTGCTGCCTCCACAACGGGATAAAAACATAAGCTGTGTCTATGGCTCCCATGACCGCTTAAAATAATTATGTAACTGATGACAAAGCATTCGCCAATCTGCTAAAGTTAGGAATGGCAAAAACTTTTTTGTCCCATTTTTTGCGCAATGCGGTGCGTTTCGCTAGGAAAACATTGACGTGTATATATACCCTTCTTGAAGGGCTGGCATAATTGTTAATTTTTAAATTTCGCATAGAAGCTGGAAAGTATTGTTCTCCAGGCAGTGCCTTCAAGGTCGTTCTCGTATCTCGAATGTAATATTTTCCACAGGAGAGAGAGAGAGAGAGAGCAAACTATTTGGCAGCTCAAGTACCAGCCGCGGAGGCGCGCGAATATGCATAAATTGCTGCACACACTTTACACCTCAAGTAGTGTGGCTTATGAGGCCAAAAAATGTTTGTACGACTCTTCAGAGCCGCCGTTACAGTGTTAGAAACCCGCAATATGCCGGCAGGTTGCCACGGGCAGGGATATTGAGCAGTGACATGAGAACGAAGTAAACTTAAAAAAGTCAGCCATGCATTGTTAATAAAAACATGCCGCCTCCGGAGCTACGGGAATCTTGGAGCTGCGATGAACTTACGTGGCAGGTATGAGGCTAGTGACGTTCGTAAAAGACGACGAGCTGTTATCTGCTGGGGCGGTCAACAACACCTCGTCCGCCCCTTCCAATCTAAACTCCACCTTGGCCACTGGATCGTTTATAGTATACGCCACACGTACACCGGCTCCGTGTCTGTCTGCAGCTTCAGTATTTTCCGCCTGGGGGAAGGGAATCTAATAAGCATCAACGTTTTCCTGAGCGCAGGGAGGGGTATGTGTTTACAAGACAAAGCCACCGTTAAGCCTGCTTCACGTTTGAGCAGATCATCTCAGTACTTTGCTCGTTCGGGTTTTCTTTTGTTTGTTTTGTTTTGTTGTTTATTGACCAAACAATGTTCGATAGCGGTCTGTCTTGGTGCCAAGGCGAGAGGCGGCACTGAAAGCCACCCGACCGGGCGTTCGACACTAGATAGTACACGCACCAGACAACATGAGCGCAACATACTTCCAACCACATTGCAAAATCCCAAACGCTCAAAACACACTATATCAAACATAACATCGAATAAAATATCTAATGTTCAAACGCATTGCAAATTATCAAGCGCATGCAATAAAAACACATACAGAGTATCAAACACGATACGGCAATATAGGTGAAAATGACAGAATTGGCGGTCAACACGTAAATCACCAACATGACACATACTCATTAGGCCAAAGGAAGAACATGTTTTTACGACTGAAAAAAAAATGTACAAAAAACATTACGATTGTTGAAGGGTCGTTGGAGCCAGCTGTTGCCATGGGTAAAGATCTTTGGCGGGAAACAGCGTAAATAACTACGGTGTAACAAAACCAAAATGTCAATGCCACGGTGTAGGATTCTGACCCGGGATGAATTCATATTTTTCGCTGCTTGCGCGACGAACCTACTGCGGGACTATTATTTGCGCGGATCATAAGCGCTACATACAAACTAAATCAACTTAAACTATGCCAAACGCTTCAAAGGTTTCTTTGTCCAGTTCTCCAACACAATTGACAGCAACTGCGGAGTCGCAGGGCTAGTACGTATCATCCACACTTAACGTGACAATTTTCACGATAAACACTTACTCAGGCTGCTGGCATGTTCCCGGTTTAGAAAACAATTGTTCTGAAAGGAATAGCCTCTTGAATGCGCGTCTGCAGGGAAGAAAATATCAAGCATGGTTCTCTTTCTGTCTTACGTAGGACACGGGCCGTTCTAAATTCTCGCTTCGTAAAAGCATTTTAACTGAAGTAGGAACAGATTTCCTTCGACAGTGATGCAGACTTGATCGCTATAAACCATTTTAGGCTTAACTACTATATGACCTTTATCAGCAGAGCACCTTCACCACGAGATCAGCCAGTCTGTAGCTATTTTGGCGTTAGCAAAATGACGTTGTCCGCGGCCTTTCTCTTGCAAGACGTTTGTGCTAAACGCTTTGCGGTGTCTTGAGTAGACGTTGGGGACTTATGTTACTCATGCTCCATGAAGCGCTACAGCGCAGTGTGAACTTTTGAAATAAAAGACAAAGGTGAGAGTGCGTTCATTGCTTGCTCTGCTATGCTGTTGAATTGTTTTTTTTTTATTCTACTGTGGTCGAGGGCAGCGAGGGCACGTTTAAAGGGGCTTCTGCATAGAGTCCGGAGTGGCCGCTGTCCTCAAGTAATATCTTCCTGGGCAGAGTGGGTCGGTTTCTGGCAGAAGAGTCTCGAGGTGCTGGTTAGTAAAGTGTTACCGTATGTGGGCGATGTTCTCGTAGTAGTGAACCAGTCACCTCGCCTAATTTGTCCTGACATTCTCAAAATTTTCAAAGATGGCGGTTAAGGTCTTCGATTCACTTCAGAACTGTTTATAGACAGGGTGCTGCAATTTTCACTTTCGCGAAAGGGCGGTGTTCTATATGTCCAGTCGGAGGTCTGTAAAAATACTTCAAAACTTTGATCGGGTACATTTAAAAGTTATCATAAAAAATTGCACTTTCCTGCCACACGTCGCTGTATGCAAATCCTGTGAGTATTCAATGGACCTACTAGTGTTTTTCAGAATGTAGAGAACTTAGAGAAATCTGGGTAGCGTGATCACATAACTTTCAGAGCTAGTGACAATCTGGTAACATAGATGAAATCGTCGAAGACGAAGATGAAGCAAAGTGAAAGCCCAAGATCTCCGCTATTGTGCCTGACCGTTCACTAGATCTGACAGGAATCAGAGAAAGTTACAGGAGGGAATTATGTGGTGGTTAAGTAGAACCTTCCAAGGAGTGAACAAAAACGGAAGAAAACTGCAGATGGTCTGCAGTGTTAGCCACAAGAAGGAGTTCGTCTCGTGTGCGAAGTGAGGGGATAGGATTTTTAACCTCGATTTCCTGTGACAAATTAATTATAGGCCGGACGAGGCACTGTGTAAGCACAGGCTTACAGAACATGATTACTCCCAATTGAAAGCTGATCTTAGCCATTTATCCTCCCTTTGCCGAGCATGTCTTTCTGAGTGTCCCCCCGTGTTAGAAAGCACAACCGTTTTATTTCGACACAATGACCAGAAAATTGGGCAAAATTGGTGAAGACCTCCATATTTTAAAAAGAGCTCAGAATGCATTATCGAACCATCTATTGCCTTCCTTAATAACATTTGGTTGCTGTCTGTTTGGTTTATGGCAAATTAATAACTAAGACTGCGCGAAAGACGAGGAAGAAGACAAGTTGGAAGTTACGCTCGTCCTGTCAGCCCCTTGCCTTCGTCATCTTCCGCGCAGTTTTATTCCTTCACCTCCCTTGTTTAGCCTATAAGTAGCATGCTTACATGCTTATAGGGTTGGCCGACGTGCTATCTTCGATGCTCTCGTAATATGCTGCCTCGTCTATTCTTGTGCAATATTTGAACGTTTGTTACATTTCCGTCCGTATATGCGGCTCGTATGAAAGGCGTACGGACTGGGCACCTTAGGTATATATACTTATGAGGTGTTTAATAAAAGAGATTAGGGTGTCAGCGCCTTTTGTGTTCTCCCCCTGCCTAGTTTGTGGGAGGTTGCTTCTATAATCCATAAAATCGGCCTTCACCGAAGCAAAAGCGGCCATTGCCTATATGAAACATTCGGGTTAGTTAATTACCTTATTCCTGCCCAAGATCTCCGTTTATAAACCACACCATTGCCGAAGGACCTGAGTCAGCACTATGAATTAAATTCAGACTGAAAACACGGGACGCCAAACAGACGTTGTCTGGTTTTTCTCTTCCTTTATCTTGTTTGAAGAGTGATAGCAGCCAAAACCGCACAATGAGATGGTAATACGCTACGCCCCCAAGACACCGAAATAACACCTGCAATAAAGTATTCACAAAAATTCATCTAGCCACCTTGAGGCAGCTCCTGAATGATACTTAATCGTTTTAGTGTATTACGTATATGTTTGTTAACCCGAGTGATCTAAAACCGCAATGGTGCCGGTACAAAGACGAAACAGAATGGTTAACATATATTGCATGGCTGCCGTCAGGATACCGCTCCTGTCCTCACTTCTCTAACCGGAAGCAGTGGGAACAGGCCCCTACCAGTCGGCGCCACATCGGGCAGTGACGAGAGCACCGGTTTTGGCTAGAGGAAAATGGTATTGTGGTTATTTCCCCATTACCAGAAAAAATACTTAGCAGTGTCTTAGCTCGGCTATGCCGGAATATTCGTAGCGTGAGCTGAGGTTAAGCTGGTTATTTTTAGGTTTCCTGGTTGTCTAGGATTAGCTGATTATTATGCTTACTGCTGCTAAAATGATTTCCAATCCAATTCAGTCGCGGCGGCGGTGGTTAGAGTGCACCAGCTGTGCGCCATGAGACGGCACTGCTCCTCGCGCATGCGCAGCATGGTTCTCCAGGAGCCACGCGAAACTGCTCAACCTCGGCCAGTGTACCTCCCGCTACAATATACCCCTATCTCTTACTCCGCATTACTCGTAAGTGTAAGCGGCCCGTCGTGAAATGGACGTTACCTTAGCTCAAGCTCCACAATTTTCCAGTTCGTACGTTGCTCCCGCAGCAATTACTGGGCATCAGAGTGTGGGTTCAACGTGCGTGCGCGGCTGACCCACGTTAGGTTTAATTTCACTGTTTTTAGTCGGATGTACTGAGCCAGCACGACCAGCTTGATATACAATGAGTATAACGCCTCCCAGCATGTCGTGAGGCCCAACTTAAGGTTACCTAACGTTACGCAACGTTAAGCTTTAGGGTCTGACGTCTTCAACCACTACCTTTTCGACCAAGTGCTTTAGGAGTAAGCATTCTTTCACCTGATAGCGCTGGTCGACGAAGGACCATGAAGCGTGGCATTAATCCTTATTTCTGGTACATTGTAGAACGCTTCATAAACCGGAATGGGTACTTCTGCACCAGGCGTTGCTACAGTCTTTTCCAAAGAATGCACAAAAATATCAATAAATCAATCGACCAGCTACATATCTCACGCGCTAACGATGGTAGCCGACAAGAAATTTGTGCGGGCACTCTGCTTCATGTTACGCTCTCCTAATCCAAACAACGTGTTTATACACGCACCGATTGGCATTAGACGATCTAGAACGAACAATTTACAGTGATTTTGCACCAGATTTGGGTCTTTGTACAACAAATTACCACAGCATCCGAGATATCGTCATTCCTTCACGGGCCGACGTCTTCCCCAAATCGCCGAGGGGGTGTTTGAAAAAGTACACTGGCATATGTAATAACTACGGCCCTTATAGTGTGGACCCAAATGTCTTGCTGTAGAACTTCGTAACACTTGCGCGGTAAGTTGTTTGATTGATTGAACCATCGCTTGCTCGAGGCATGCTAGAGTGTCGGTACATCAGCATAAATTCTACATAAGTGCTACATCATCATAAATTGCACATAAGTGCTACATAAGTGCTACATCAGCATAAATTCTTGTTTTATAAGGTGTTTTTCTAACACCAAGCCGCGAGTTTTTGCTGCTTTTGTGCACCTATCACTGTGCTGCGATAGTTTTACAGCAGCAACTGTCTGCTAGCTATGTACCGGAATGCTTGAGAATAGAGCGAATATCACGATTCGAAGTTTTACGACGTGGACCTGTACAACGCAGCTTTAAGTACGTTGAGTTCGATGAATACATTTCCCAAAAGGAACACGTTGACGACATTTGACCCAAAATTGCGGCCTCAGGCCTTCCAAACATTGTTTAGGCTATACTGTAGGTAACTTTCAAGTTCAGTCTAACGAACTGCAACCAATGGTATACTGGTTGTAAGTTGAGCTGCATACTTTAGGCCTAATACGATGCAAAGCATACTTTAGGCCTAACGCGAGTTGCTGAGGACTCATATTGGACATATTCCCCTTCAGCAAGCGAGGATTAAAGAGAAACTCTTGTGAGACTTCAGACAAAGTCACGCCGCCTCCACGGATGGCTCATTAACGCTTCTTCAAAGGGGGATAGCCACAAGAATATATGCCTTCCTGCCACTTGCAGGGATTTCGTTGCATCTACAACGAGTAGGAACGGGTCGAGGCAGCCTCTCGGCCTGCCATTGCTTCTGATTGTACAGCCACAGGCTCCCAACTCAGGGCCCTGGGGGTACCCATAGTGACTACAAGTTAAATTTGCCTTTTCGGGTTATCACCGGCAGCATTAGTGTGTCAAATCTCGCAGGTGAATTGTTTTTAGATAGGGGTTGTAAAACGGATCAGTATTTCATCACGGTGCCTGGCTTGACAAACTATGATGGAAACGTTATCACTACTGGCGCCTATACTCGGTGACAACTTAAAAACGGCACCGGAAGTTGCCGCTGTGCCTCATCACCGTAGCCGGATGTTTCTCTGCGCGGCGTAAGTAGGGCATTACTAGGAATATTTTGAACATGTCGTGAGCCGTTCCCGTGATTTTTTGGACTTAATATGCTTATAAACGACTCCAGTGACGACAAACAAACTGCGCGAGACAAGGCAGACGATGTCGCGCATTCATAGCAAACCCCTTTCAAAACGCGCGCGCACTGACGTCATGGGTTCGGCGCTTTGGCGGAGTGATACACTACATGAGGTGGTGCCGTTCTTGAGTTGTAAGCGAGTATAGCGTCACTGTTCGCGCAATTTTGTTATGGGGTGCGTCCTTGAACATACAAAGAGCAGGCGTTTTATCATGCGTGCGAACCGGATTTTCCGCAACCCTCTTCATCAAAACTAACAAACTCCCCGTGCTATTTTCTTTAGATTACGTCCTGTCTTCCACGGAACGGCCTTCGCGTGTACTTAGCTAAGAAGTATTCACTCGGAAACGTCTTCTAGGTATTTGAAGCGACAAACCATACAAATAATTTTGAACGTGATAATATTGCGGCCGCGCTAAACTACAAATTTCCTAGGGACGTAATTCGTACGTAAATAAAGCGGCATATTCGATAACTATGGCCTAGGGAGCAATGAAATTAGGGTCTCGCATGCTATTTTACACTTACTTGAACTACCCGTATGGACTGCTCTTCACCGACAAGAAAGAAGACCGTGAAGGACTCTCCTTCCTCGAAAGGTCCCTCTAGTGTTCCAGGCTTTACCGTAACTCCTTGGTTGTCCGCATGAAACGTCAAGGTACCGTGCGGTACAGGCAGGTCCTGCTCTCTGAGCACCTGCGGAGAGTGCATTATTAAAGGCCAACTGCAACGAAATTTCCGGCTCCCTTAATGCACTACTTTCCGGTAGTATTACCTTACCAGTGCTACCTGCAAAAGTTGTCGGCCCAAATATGCGTCGCTGCATCGTAAACGAAGATAAAAAACGCTCTTTTCAAACCGAAACTGGAAAAAAAAGGCGGCCATTACGGCCGGCCGGAAGTGACGTTACACTCAGGAATTGAGTGGGCGCAGCCGGCAGATTCTCCCGCAGGGGCGTGCAAGAACACGGCGTGCATTCGATGTGGTTCGGGTCGTCCGTTTCTTCAAACACTTACAACATGCGCGAAAAAGGGTTGGGAAGTTCGTGCAACCATTAATGCTTAGCTGTGAACGGCTGAGACGCGTCCGGTAAAACGAAAACACCGGCATCGCGAGGCGTCGTGGAGCAACTGGGAGCTAAGAAATAGTTACCCAAAAGGCAGTGTTGAAGGCTAAATGGGGGCCGGAAAAGGCCAATATGCTTTGTACCGATCGAACCGTCCTGTGTTTGTGAGAGAAGAAAAGTGGGGGAAAAACTGGGGTTGATTTCTCTGTCATAGGAATCAGTAAAACACGAAAGGGAAATGTGCAGCGAAATCTGCAGCTAAGCATTATTGCGGGTCCGCGGCTGTCTTGTGGGTGTGCATGGCGAGCGACGTCCATCTGGTGGGTCGCTTCGGGAAAAGTGTACTGGCGTCATTTCCGCGACGGATATGACGTCAGTGAATTTTAGTGTATCCCGGCATAAAACCCTTTCGTGTTAAAATATTAAACCCGAAAACGAACAACCCTAAGTAAAGCGTACTCTTCAGTATTAAAGGTTGCTTCGCCACAAGACCCTGTGTGCAGGGTTGCACCCCTTACAGGCCGCTTGCTGCGTTGTACTAGCGTCACGTCTGTGACGGTCATGACGTAAGCGAAATCTTCGTGTATCCGGGAATAAAACACTTTCGTGTTAAAAAAGCTACCGTGGGAGGAAAGCGTCGAAACAGACGGGCTAGCGTGTAAGAATCCGGTTTCAGCGCATGTTATTGAAGCTCAAATCCAGGAATTTTGTTATTTTTGTTTACACGAGTTCTTTTGTTCCTGTTAGCAGGGTGCCCGCACCAAATCTTTCGATAATGATGCCATGCAGCGACGAAAGCATTGCTGTGTATTCGCTGGCAGTCGTGAAACAGTGACCTTTCCCGAGGCTCAATGCTGCCAAATATGCGCCCCTTTTTTATCTGTTTTTTCTCCAGCCAGCTGAGAGGAATGTTACCAACCGCGGCCAGTTTTCATTTATTTTTTGGTGAAGTTTTGTTTGAACTGAATCGATGCCGTGCAGTGCGCCGCGTGCTGTATTTATTCACGCTCCGACCGGAGCGATAACAGTGACAACAGCGTATCGCCTCACGCCGGCCGTACTCGCGCCACTCGCGCTCTCTAAGAGTCGACCGGCCGCGATCGTGCATTGGGCCGCCCAGCTATCTGCCGTACTTGTTCGCGCCCCCACCGGCCTCAGGCAAGCAGATACGCCCCTCTTTTTTTCGAGCCTATCGCCTTTATCTTTCCTTGGTCTCCAGCACAAACGGCGCACAACATCCGAGTTTACACCAACCATCCTTCATCAGACTGTAGCGAACTAAATCGTCCTTATATCTTCGCACCAGTGTTTAGGCACGTCAAAACGAACGCAGCTTGCTATGAGACAAAAATACCTATTAAATTCCACACTCAAACTGCATCTGCGTGGTCGTTGGCTGCTGTGGCGTTGTTCCTCTGCATTACATGCTTTATTCCCACTTGCTTTCACCTTGTTTTAGGTACGCCATGATGCGTTCGCGTGACGAAGAATTATTCGTGTAAGAATTAAAAAAACATACATAACAAGTTGCATTAGACCTCGTTTTAATTATATTCATTTCAATTTGCAATCAGTTAAAAACGAGTACAACCACTTGGAGTGTTTTCAAATGAAGTTCGCATGCTTTTTTATATCATATATGTTTCTGAAACATGGTTCCCCTCAGAAAAAGATGTATTTGTGATCCCTGGATATAAGCCGTTTTCTGCGAATTGTACCGAAAAACGAGGCGGTGGTGCATCTGTTCTGGTGCCGAACCGATTGACTTGTGAACTACTACCTCACTTTTCATCAATCACCCCCAATTATGGCACGCTAGTGATCAAGACCGGCTCTTGCATTTTTTGCCTTTGCATCGTCCACCTGACTCACCTGCTTCAATTTTTTTTGAATTTCTAGAATCCTTAGACTTTGTCAAACACCATAAGTACTAATTAATTTTTGGGTGGTGATTTTAATATTGACACGCTTGATGAAACCCACACCAAGTGGGAATTTGAAGCAATATTGAATATTAATTCCTGTCAAAATATCATAACATCTCCAATGTAAAACATCGTTTGATCTTTCCATCACTAACTTTGATACCCGTAGCTTAGTCGGTGGTGTTATTACGGACGCCATAAGTGACCATTTGCCCGTTTTTGCATCTGTTGACCGGAACGCCAAGGCCACTAGGTATACCCAACGAGACTCATCTTATCGATTGATTAACGCAAACACCTTGGCTATATTCAAAGAACAACTTGGTAATGTTAGCTGGGACAACGTGCTGGAATATGACAGCCTTGAATCAGCCTATTAAAACTTCATGACGACATTCACCGACATTTATAATCGTTCCTGCTTAAAACTTTCAGACGGTCAAAAAAGGCGCGGAAGCCATGGGTAACTAACTCATAAAAAAAGTGGGACAAACTATACCAAAGATTTATTCATACGAAGGACCCTGATGCATTCAGGAAATTTAAAGAGTTCATAAACCATGTTGCAAAAGAACTGCGCGCTTCTAAATGGCAATACTACATCAATATATTTGATGCTGCAGCAAAAAATGAAAGAGACACCTGGAAAATACTGAACTTTTTCTTGTACGCTCCACGCAGCCTGTCACTAAAATTGTTAAGGGTAATTGCGAGTTAACTGAAACTGACCTTGAAAATGCCTTTGATAAATATTTTCTGTCCATAGCACCAGTGTCTACAATACTTACCCCATGGGGGAAGTCATCTGCAGCTAATATGCGGTAGGTTCAAACTGGTATCCAGGGAAGTAGGGACGACTACTGTGGCTATGCCGAACATAACGGGTTAGTAGCCTACTTATCCCTGTAGCGTTCCACACCAAGGGGTTTGCAGTTCTCAAGAGTTGGTGCTCCAAAGCTGGTAACGCGCTCCTGTGGCACCAAAATGTCTGAACAAAGTTATAAGCCTGGTGCCCAGGGAAGATGCCGCCAGCCAGTGGCGTATTGCTGCATGAGTAACCCTATGCAAGGTCAAAGGATTGTACAGTGGACGCATCCACCGCTGGATTCGTTCGAAAATAAATTATGGTAAATCCGCATGTTAATTAGTGATGGGGAGCCTGACTCGGAAGCCGCACATTTTGGGAGATAACGCATAAATGCGCTCAATGAGGATTTGATAAACGGCCATGAGAGGGATTGGTCGCGCGATGGAGCCATCAGGAACGACAACGACAAGGGGGTCGCGCGTGAGGTGATTGACGGAGCGGCAAAGAAGACGGGCAGTAGCCAGGGTGCTGGGAAGGGCACGTTGCTGTGGAACTGCCCCCTCTGGATGCCTGATTCACGGGTCACCTTAAGGCACGACCGTTGCTACGAGCAGCCAAGGCTTTAGAGTGCTGTGGAACATCGTCGTCATGGCGCTGGTGTGCCAAATCCGGAGGCTCGGATCCTGCAGTAAGTGTTGTCGTTCGTGTCCTCGCGCGAATAGGCTCAAGGTAGATCCGGACTCTAAGCTTCGTCGCTGCTCGGGTACTGGTCCAGGTGGTTCACCTTGGTGCAGAACGCGTTGACAGCCTCGTCGATCTGACAAAAGTCCGCCTACGGAACGTGAGACCCTTTGCTTATTGGCCGTTGCGGGAGCCGTTCTCGGACTTTCCGAACTGCTGTACTTCGCTGTGAACTTTACTTGTGCTTTCCGTATTAACCGAAACCTTAATGTCCACAACATCCAGTCGTCGATTATGTTCACGTCGTGTGCACGTCCTTCATCCTGTTGAATTAGTCATCAGCGGGTCGACCAGCATTCGTCTGTGTGCCTGAGCTGTCCTCGGCCCGTTACTGACAGTGGCGTTGAGCGGGACTGTGTTGACTCTGTCTGTGAATTTGTTATACACGAAGCGAGTGACATAGATGAAGGGTGTTCCATGGTAAGGTGTTTGTCAGCTTTTAGAATAAAACAGATGTTCGCCTGTTTATCCCTGGGGTCGCTAAACCAATGCCCGGTATTGGTTGAGCACTGTCTTGAGGGAGACGATAGAGTCATCTTCATGCTAGCAGGGACTTTTGTTGGTGACTCTGTCTTCAGGTTGTCATGATGCTCGAACAGCGTGAATCACTGCCCTTACTCCCGCAGAGTTATGTCTTCCTACAGTGAAGAGCTGGGTGAGTCGGATTTCTCTGGGAAGTTCGTTTTGGATGCCTTTATGAATGAATTTGTTTTTTGGAGATCTGAGAGTTCTTGGAGAGTCCGCGCAGTTATGCGGATAAGCGTATCGATTTTATTGGATATCACAGTTTTCGGCTGGATCCGATCTAGCAATGCAGACACAGATAGCAGGTTCATATCTTGCTTGGCGGCCCTTTTGGTCCGAGAGCTGTCCCTAGTGTAGGTTACGTAACTCCTGTGCTGTGTTCCGGAGCTTGTGCCAGGGTGGAAATTTCGATGGGAAGTGTCTTATTTTTAGTCTTGTTTTGACTGCGCCAGTGCTTTCTTAGCCCTCGCAAGGCCTCCCACCAGAGGTTCAGATGAGTATCAACTGCTTACGATGGGATTTGTGCATCGATGTGCCACTTTGGTGAACCAGTTCCGCTGAATTGTTTTGTACATCCAGTTTTGTAGGAAAATAGGTGGAAGGGTGTGGTGCGACATTGTGAGTTGTAGTGTCTCTGAAATTGTGCCAGGTGACAATGGTTGGTTGTTTGCGAGGAGGCGGTACTGCGGCCCTCACCCCGCCATAAATTGCCTTTCAAATGACGTGTTCTCTCTCTACGTCTACAAGGCCTTGCAAATGTTTCTGATAACCATATTAAGGCGAAGAACTTACATGCCGCATCAAAATCCAAAAGTGACTGAAATCGGCGTCAACACGAATACTATCTAAACGAATAATATCATATAACTTTTTTTGCATATCTTCTGACGAAGGTTTTCGCAATCGTCACAGCATGTATATCCCGCTTCCGAGTGCTCGTAATGGCTGTTTTGAATAGTTTCTTTCCAAGAGCAATAAAGCAATGGAATATGTTAACAGAGGCCACAGAATGGACGTAATCTCTAAATGAATTTCTCGAAATTGTAAAAGGCACATACGTTCGCATTAAATGACCTGGCCCAAAAGTTGACAATGTCATCACCTATGTTTGCATCGCATGTTGTTGTTGCCTCCATGTTGCATTTCCCAACAGCATTTTGTGTTTGCATTTCCGGAAATGTACTTTCTTTTTCTTCCTGTAAACAAAGTGTATTGTACCCTTCCACTCCTGTAATACCCCTGCAATAGACTTACATTATCAATAAAAAAATAAAAATAAAATCAATAAATAATGACCCGTTTAGGTTCGTGCGTGATTCGAACTGGGCTCTTCATAGTAGTAGCCTGGTCTGTTACCACGCGGCTGAATTGACAACCGCACGAGGGAGAAAGAGTGTCGACCTGGTGCCTGCGGCCTGACACGTCAATGTGACCACGTGAAAAGAACAAATGCTCACGGAGGGGAGCTGTGATAAGGAGGAAGCTCTCGCATGAATTCCAGTCAGTCTCACTATCCGGGTAATTCATGTCACAATACCAAGAAACGAAAGCAAGAAAGACACAGAAACAGGATGTAGTCCAGTCAGTCTCACTATCCGGTAATACATGTCATAATAGCAAAAAACGAAAGCAAGAAAGACGCAGAAACAGGATGTAGTCCAGCCAGTCTCACTATCCGGGTAAATCATGTCATAATACCAAGAAAAAAAAGCAAGAAAGACGCAGAAACAGGATGTAGTCAAGTCAGTCTCACTATCCAGGTATTTCATGTCATAATACCAAAAAACCACAGCAAGAAAGGCGCAGAAACAGGATGTAGTCCAGTCAGTCTCACTATCCGGGTAAATCATGTCATAATACTAAGAAACGAAAGGAAGAAAGACGCAGAAACAGGATGTAATCCAGTCAGTCTCACTATCCGGGTAGTTCATGTCATAATACCAAGAAACGAAAGCAAGAAAGACGCAGAAACAGGACGTAGCAGCAAAAGTTCTCAAATCATTCCTAAACTGTCACCTTCAAAGCACGTGCGCAGAGTTAAGTGCTCAAGAAATATTCAGAGCAACTTTCAAATACACTACCGCTTTAACGTAAGCCTTGATAATCCTATAAAAAGCCAGTCCATCCCAATGACGTACACCGCAATGGAGTACAAAGGGTACAGAAAACCAGAAAAGACAACTCACCGAGCCAGGTCCAAGTGGCTCTTTCAAAATCCCATTGGTATCTTGGATTCCGATGGGAAGCGGGTTCACAAACGTGACTCGGACGTGGCCTGCTGGAACAGCTGGTTTGGCGGCGCCCTGCGCAGAAGATGCGAATTCTACCTGAGTACCGTAGCAAAGAGATTAAAAACAAATTTCCGGCGTGCCGATATCCTTTCCGGGATATCAATTTTACAGGAGCAGTCAGCTAGGAGGCGGCCTGACAAAGTCCCATTAGGTTAGGAATACATGTTTTAATAGGACGAAGACGTTGCAAAAATACAGACGAAGAGAAAAGCAACCGCTGCACACGGGCAACCAGTTCCCACTTCAATTTCTACTCGTTAAGTTCCGTAACGTTTGTCTCTGGTCCTCTTTTCAGAACGTCTATCTGTTTTTCCTTGATGGGGAAACAAACAGGTTAGATGAAGCACTCTTCGTTCTACTGGATGAAAGAGCTGCTGCTAGTGAACCCGTCGTCAACCACTTGTGCACTGCGTACAAACATGTACGCTAAAAAACTCAGTAAAATAAGACCCTGTTCAATGTGGGGACTTCGAATTACGTTTTGGCTGCGTATAATTATTGACTTCTTCAGTGATAGTAAACTATGGCGAGGCTTGCACACCCCCCTGTAGTGGTGCCCAGCGAGTCAGCTATCTTTTACCACTACATATTAAACTTTAAACAAAATGTCATCCGCACATGCTAAATATATAGCGCACGTATTTTGAAAACGATGCTCACCCTCCTCTTCTGCAGGAACTATCTGGAGCAGCCCGCAAAAGACACGCATACGCAAGTAATCTCCCTCCTAGCAAGTTCATTATGCATTGCCATGTCGATGTGATTTGTGCGCTGCGCATGCGCAGTCGTCACCCACGGTTCACCTGCAGTGCGCAGTACCTTTGAGTGGTACAAACTAGAGGTGTCCGGATATCATGTAACTACATTTACGGGGTTCCTTTCGTTAGGCCTAATGGTACGTAAGATGCGAAGAACTCACCTCCAATACGAGGTCCAAACCACCGGCCACGGTAAATGCGGCCGCAGCTGCCAATCCACCGACTGTGATTTTTTGCAACGGCCTGCACATATATAAGTTCCCCTTTGTGTTGCTCCAGATGCGTTCTAACGGCCAAAGTTTCTTAACGGTATTTGCATCAAAGTTTGCTCCAGCATTTCCTGTTTACTTAGAGTTAGATGCGACCTTTTTAGTAAAATATCTTTTCCTAAAGGGGTACTGGCACCAGTTCTCGGTGTTAATAATATTGCACCGTTCACTTTCTTTACTCAAGAAAATACCCTGGCTGAAGTATAAACCGACTGCGACGCGTGAGACATACTTCAATTTGAACGCATTCATCGCGCCGACGGAACACCACGTGGAGAGGCCTGCAGCAACTGGACACCGGTGTGACATCACTCTTGGTAGGGAAAAAGTGACGCAGCCGTGCGCCTCCAGTGCTCGTCAGAAATTCGTGACGTCACTTCCACGCGCGGCCGGCGAGCGGCGGCTTGGCGCTGACGCGTTCACCAACTGTTGCACGCAGCTAGAGCTACGGGCATAGCCGCGGCCTAGATAGGCACTTTTTCCAAAAAAAAAGTTCCACACGCAGGTAAGAAGCCGGTAATAAAGCCCACAATCGCAACAGAAGTCGCCATCAGAACTTTTATGGAAGCGGTCATCTAATTTCTGCCACAATGCTAGGCCTAACGCCTTCAGGCAGCTCAGCCGCTCAGCTCCGGTGACGGGCCGGTTGAAGCAACGCCTTCACCGGCCTTTGCAGTGTTTCGACGTCCGCACCAAACGGTGAGGTCATACCGTGATTCTGTCATTCGCGTCCCTCCGGGCTTGAAGCGCGGGAAATCAAAACGGCGGATGTTCAGGCCGTTCAATGTAGTTAGTTATCCTACGCTCAAGCATTTAAAATACTGTTTCGGGTTCACCAGCCCATTAAACTTCATTGAAATCAATAAAAAAGGAACATAAAACTTTGGTGTCAGTACTCCTTTAACGTGATACTACACACAACTCCCACCAGGTTTCAGAAGCTGTCATCTAAAGTAACTTTCCGGGGTGTTCATTTCACCAAATTGTAATAACATAATTATTCAGAACATTTCAGTTTGCAAACAAGGTGTAACCAGCATGAACGCGCTGAGGTTAAACACTTTAATGCTACGATAATGTAGTTTCATTGTGCCTCTGAGTATTCACTTTGGCGCTGCCAGATGCAATTCTTCGCTACTGTTTCTTTCAAATTTTTCACCCCCTAAGGTGAAGGTGTTGGACGGGGCAGGGTACAGTCATCAAAAGTGTTAACAACAACAAAGAACGAGGTGCCACCATATGCAGAGAGCGGCAGCTTGCTATAGTGCCCCGAGTAATCAGCGAAGCTGTGGGCTTGCGCTGGAGCTGCGGAGTGCAGCAAGTCAGCCTAAGGAGCACCGATTATCAACCACCGAAGATGCGTTGGTGGCTATCGTAATGTGCCACTCCGTGCATAGGCTGGAACCAGCTTCTTCGTTATTGTTAACCATTTTGACGACTGTACATACTATTACACAAAAATACAACAGCTGAGCAAGGTTGATATGAGCGCTTTGGACGATGTTAGACAATACGGCATTCAAGAATTTTTTGATAAACCAACGGTGTTCGTCGTGGTGGCAGTAGGCAAGAAAAGGAGCTGGAGTTTTGTGACGTCATCAATCTAAATAAATAAATGCATTTGTTATATATTAATACATTTATTAAAAGCTCTTTAAAATTTCAACAGAGGACAGTTTAGAACAGGCGATTCTTAGAACGTGCCACTACAATGAAAATCCTTGTGGAAACATTGCGGGTTAGTTAGGCAACAATTCTATTAATCGTACCCTTCGATGTTTGAAGCCCTACATTTCAAACGAATTTATGAGTACAAAAATGTGAGGTGTCGCCCATATTGAAGATGTTAGAAGTGAGTCGTTGGTAAGACAAAGTAAACCTATTCAAAAAAAAGGCATTCGCTTCACGCAAATACATTCGCTCTGGTGGTTTAGTATTTCGTAAACTGCAGGTTCCGCCATGTAAACCAAGAATTAGTGTGTAAAAATATTTTTTTCAGAAGTTTATAAGCACTTACGAATCGGCCATACCTTCCATTTTCAAACAAAGTATCGCCATCGACTGAAGCAAGAGTTAAAGGAGAAGCTGGAGTATACTACGATAAGCTTTTTTTTACATAAAGTGGAGACAATTTGTTCGAGTTGCTAATCGTTGGAAGAATTCGGCATGTTTACCATAAGCATTTCTTTGTGGCTCTCGGGTGTATCGCAATATTTTGCAAAAAGAATAGCTGCGTGTGCCTTCACAATTTTGATGTTTATTGAACCCAAAGGCACCGCTACTAACGTAGGGCTGTTTCTGTCCACCGATGAGATACTGAAGAAGACATGTGCAATTCAATTGTGGCTTGTGTAATACTTGAAGGCCATGTTTTTTTATTAGATGGAGTGTTTGCGTGTAGTAACCCTTCGTGGAAACAATTACTTAACATGTTAACTACCTTCTTTGCGCGTAGGCGCCCTGACTTTATTTCTTAAAAAGCCATCTTCGGTAGCCAATGCCCAAAATTACCTAGATATTACATGAAGCTTCGGCGTCGACGCCTATTTCTTATATGTAAATATAGAAGCAACACCTATCTTCTTTATACAATTGGCCATAAAGGTGTCTTCATTGATTAACTGATAGTCTACTATTTCAAGATAACAAACCAACGAGCCAGCAACGAAGTGTTAATAGTTACTGGTTTGATGTGCCAGCATTGCAGGCGGGCTCTACGTTCCTCATGACTGCAGATCACGCAGGTTCTTCATTCGTCCTCGCTACTTCCGGGATTGGTGGTCACGTGGTCAAAAACGGCAATAAACCAACTAAACGGCTTTACTAATTAATAGGCTGATCGAATTTGAGTTCCTAGAAAGTACGCGCATTTTTTAAAACTTCTGATTTTCGTAGGCTGTTGGGCCCTCTGTCCTAATATGTTTCCCGACCCAACGGTTGCGAGCATAAACAGCATGACGGCCATCTAAACTGAATTTCTTATTCTGAAGCCGGTCGCCCAGTCTTTCCTTTCAACTGCACCAACAGGTTAACTCACAATGCACAGATGTTAACCGATTTTTCGTTTATATGTTCACGTATGCCTTCTAAACGACCCCAGTGGCTTCTGACGGGCGTAAAACATATTGTCACTCCACTTCGGTCTT
Organism: Haemaphysalis longicornis; assembly: GCA_013339765.2. NCBI lineage: Eukaryota > Metazoa > Arthropoda > Arachnida > Ixodida > Ixodidae > Haemaphysalis > Haemaphysalis longicornis. Next base: position 113,899,230 of record CM023455.1, read on the forward strand.
CCTATGCTGCTATGGACCCAATCCTTGTTGGAGTAATACCTGCATTTCCTTCACGACCAATTTATCAGTCGCGGTTAACGTGCGCCCTTTTCTTTATATCTCACCCCACGTGTCGAAATAAAACCTTCATTTCCAGCATGTCTTTGCAGTAACGAACTGAGTTTGAAATCCACAGAAACTTTCAGACATTGTCTGCATACACTGCCTTTATCTTAACACAATTGAGATACACTGCTTGGAGCTTCCACCACTGCCTCTGAAACGTTTTGGTAAAACTACTGAGTGATCTGTTTTATAGCAATGTGCTTATAGCTACCGAAGATCTTTTAGCGGCGAAGCCCCTTAGGGGCTGGGGCTGTTGGCGTCTCCTGCCGTCGTGGTAATCGTCGTCGTAATCGTGGTTTCATGTAGTCACAGTACTAAAACACTAGGAAACTCGTTTACACCTCGTGCTAGAACATAACGCGTACTAAGAAACACCGGAACACTCGTTTACGCCTCGCGCTGGAACGCTTCGTGACACCTGCTAAAAACACCAGGGCACTCGTTTACGCCTCGCGCTGGAGCGCTTCATGCTTTAAAGACAAGATACTTTTACAGCAAAGCTGTATACCTCTACACCCCAAGCAGTTTCATCTCAGTTGGCAAAAACGCCAAGGCGCCACGAATACAGTTGTACACTGCATGCTTCGCCCTTCCGCAGGTTTAACATTAGCGGAGATGGCCACGAATTATTTTAAAACGAAAGTGCTTTATTCCCGGATACACCAATATTTCCCTGACGTCATATCCGTCACGGAAATGGCGCCATTTCAACAAACCAAGCGGCCTGTAAAGGATGCACCCCCTCTACAAAGGGTCTTGCGGCGAAGCAAACTTTACTACTGAAGAGTACGTTATACTTAGGGTTCGTTTTCGGGTTTTATATTTTAACACGGCAGTGTTTTGTGCCGGGATACACCAGGATTTCACTGACGTCGTATCCGTCCCGCAAATGACGCAAGTACATCTTTGCCGAAGCGACACGCCAGCAGGACGTCGCCACAAGACAGCCGCCGACCAGCAAATCATGCTCAGCTGCAAATTTCACTGCATATTTCACTTTCGTGTTTTACTTATTCCCACGACCGAGTAATCAACCACATTTTTTTAATAATCAGATATCAAAGCTATCTGCCATTTAGTTACCACGGCGCGCTCTGGCGAATGTAAGCGGGTTTTGCGGCGGAACTGACGGAAAGAACGGATACAAGCTTCGCGGGACCGTCAGCTCACCGGTTCAGTAAGTTGCAGCGTTCCATGAAAGGGTAAACCCCGTAGCTGAAGATTGGCACTAGGACCAGGATGAGCAGAGGATTCGCCAGCTGAATCTGGTCCGGCAACACTTGGAAGCCAAACTGCGCATCGTAAAAAGAATGCCTCAATTCAAGCATACACGAACACAAGCCAAGTAAAGCTTACCCCGGCTTGCGTGCGCCTGCATACTGGGTGGGTTTCGATTTAGGGACAGTACGTATACATGATAGGGAACTACAGCGCAGCTCGCACACGGACACAAGGGAGAACTATACACACACGAGCGCTCGTGTGTGTCTAGTTTTCCCTTGTGTCCGTGTGTGACTGCGCTGTAGTCCCCTATCATGTTCAACCAACAAGCCCAAAGAGAAACTTTCGTGCATTTCAGTACGTATACAGTTTAGGAAGGCATCTTCTTAGATGTCGAAAGCGACAAGAATCAAAACGGCGCCGTAGCCATCAGACTAGACAAAACATGGTGGCGCACGAGTTAGTAAAGGCAGGCTGAAGCTTTGTAAAAAAAATTCGATATCATAACGTAAATGGGAACATAAAAATAAACCGACGTGTTGAGACAAATTTTACCTTACAACAAGGTTTGCATTAAAAAAAACTCTTAAAAGATTACTATCCGCAAGGGCTGGGCTGCCATTGTTGAGTTTGAACAGAATAGCAGGCTCGCTAACACGACAGCGAACGCGGCTGAACATATGAGAACGCAGCCACTGTCCACTATTCGCCGCACATATGGCAAGATTTCCAGTTTCGGCGACTATGTTAAAAGACTAAGGGAATTGTGACATACGAAGATATTTTGGTTGGTGCTTCCGAATAGCCCTTTCACATAACAAAAATATTGCTCTTCGCATTGCCCGCAGACAAAAAAAATTAAAGCCATTCCACTCAATGTGAAAGCTGTCGGAAGCGCAGAGCGGTGATTCGCCTTAATGGGCTGTATACAGCGTCGCTATCCACTGACTGCTACCACCAGCTGGAGTTCATTTCGTTTTATGCTTGCTTTTCCTCCCGCGCGTGCCGGCGTTTCACTTCCACTTTTTTCCCTTACTATCGTAAAAACCAACGCAACGAGCGTTCCTAACTAAATGAACGCGGGTGCTGCCGGTTAATTACGCATATTTGCCTCAAATGTGACTACAGTTTTCTTTGCGCTTAACAAGGGGAAGATGTATGACAAGCACCAGCGGTTCACGAGTTTTGAACGCTTATGGACTACATAAACCGCTTGGCTTTCGAAGCATTTGGGTTACGCCGCAACAACAGCCGCTAGCGACGGAAAGCCACGTGACTCTACTTGAGGTCCAGCGAACAAGCTACGACGACAAGGCGAGCCTGTAAAGTGTTTTGTACTTGAAAGACGGGAACGCGTTAAACCGAATAGGGTGGCAGAACCTAAGTTCAGTCGGTCCTTTCTCGACTGGCATTATGGGCTCATCGAATCCGTCCCTCTTGAACGGTTTTCGGTTGAAACTGCAAGCGTCCGCTGTGTATCTGACATTTGCTCTTCTACAAAATCATCAAAATCTGCCTGAGCATGCATTAGAACCATAAGACTGTAGTGTACCGTCTCTATATTACACAGCCGACATTGCGATTGGCAAGGAAGGACGGGCGGCTGTGTGTACGAGGTGTACGAGGCATGGTTCTTGGTTGTGTGGGTTTTTGTTGAGTTTTCCAACTGTTTTTGCATGAGCCAGAGGTGACGTCTAACAAGGAGGTATTATTTGTTCGAGAATCAGTAACAATGACCACAAAGTTTATAATATCGCGCAAAAAATATCCAAAGCATCTGCTTGCGCACATATAATCTGTTAGCATTTTTAATTGAAATGCGCTCTGAATTTTTCTTGTTTACTTTTTAATTTTCCAGTCATGTTCTTGTCACGAGAGGGTATAAAACGCCGCACCAACACTTCCCCATTGGCTGAATTTTGTTACCCCCTAAGGAAACCAAGCAAACTGACCTTTAAGTTCTCCCGCCTTGCTGTCAGTGTATGGCGGCTTCTCTCGTCTGCTTTACACGCAGAAGAATTCTATGGAGCGAGGATATTAAGAACTAAGAGTCTAGTTGTTCTTTATATTTATATATGTGGTAGTGATTTGCTCTCAGCCGTACTTCTGACACGATTATTTACTTCTGGTACAGGAGGTTCCAAATTTTCTCCAATGCAACACTAACGCCACTACTGTTGTTAGGTTACATGGCCATGTAAGCCTTCTTCAAATAAACTGTCACTCTTCTACAATGCTAACAAAACTATTTTCATGGCCGTTTAGTTCTGCTCGTCCCTCACACGAGCCGAACACTGCGGTCACACAAAAAGTCCACGCTATCAATGTAGAAAATCACGCACTGTGCTATCGAGTTCTCCGAAGACCGACATGACAATCATTCACAGCCGCTTTGCATATAGAGATCAAATCGTGAAAGGCCCAGGGACAATAACAACTTTCATTTTGTGGTTTATCGAAAGAAGCGCGTACTTTACGATCAACTGAAAAGTGCTCAAGCCAATCCTACGATCGCTTACGATTTCGCCGTTCATCTTGTTCGCTTGAAGCGTCCACTGCGAACCCTGCAATGATGATTGAAAAGTGCAAGTGTCAAACTTCTGGGAGCCCCAGGTTATGTCAACGCAATTGGAGGCTCTCATACAACACATACTAATTAGCGTCCTATCCAGGTCGTCCATAAAATAAACTGCTTGAGGAACTCTACAAGACCTCTATAGTTCTTCCGTCGTGATTCATTGTTTTGAGTTCAGTTTCACTACTCTCGTTACCCCATCGAGTCGTGACGCTCACCTCACACGCCTCCTTGTTTTCCAATTACCCGTCTTCTAAACGCGTGGCGTGAATGTAGGTTTTTATGCGTAACAAACATGGACCGGAACGTAAAGAACACGAAGTATTTTCCAGTTTTATTCTCTAACGGTCGAGCTGAGAATACAGACTCAGGACGAAAGGATTTAAGAGAACAACAAGATTATATGTGGCATGTCCTGTATACGCCCTATAATTGTGTTCAATAAGGCCACGATTGTTACACAATTCACTTGTGGCAGTTTTTAAAGACCCTAGGACTATTGTCTGTTCTTAACACGCATTGTCAAATGCCGAGCTTATCTAACTTGTGGGGTATTTCCTTAGTCAATGTATTTTTAGTTAATGCAGTGTTCCAGTGTGGCAAATCTCCAACGTGTACCTTTCACGTTGAGCGCATATCTGATGAAACGTAACAGATGGAACAAAGAAAGTCTTGCGCGCATACACTTGTTAGCGTTTTTTTCTTGACCCTTGTGTGATGTAGAAGCGGTTTGTTATTTTATTTTAGGTCCCAAGTTATCAAGTTATGAGACCTTAAATCTACAGTGTTGGGAGCTCTTAAACCAATGTTTAACATATTGACAATCCCTGCGGCCTTGTCCCGTTCTTTTTAATTTTAATTCCTTCACAATATTTCCTACGGTAGTGCTACGACGTGCAGATAAACGAACTACCCCTGTGCAGAAACCACAACAAAGGGGATAATACGAAGCTTGGTTATCGGGAGTGTTTACCGAACTGCGATTTTGCTCTATAGTAGTTTACTGATGCAAGCATTCCATGGCTTTGCCTAGTGCTAAACCCTCGTCTTGGTAAGACGGAGGTGTGTATCTTCTGTCGAATTCCGCACGTGCAATCACCCCTCTCCAAATCCAAGCTCTTGATTCGACAGTGCCGGAATGACGCAATCGGATAGACGTCGGCTCCATTACGCGAGGGAACCAGGTTTGGCTCCGGTTACAGGAAGCGATTTAATTTTCTCAGTTGCACCCACCACCCTCATCATCATCAGGGACTTTTTTCTTTCCTGCAGCGCGTTTTGGTTTTTCTCATAAACTTTATTGACACCAAAAACAGCCCTAAACGTCTGGGTTTCTGAAGAAAAAAAAAAAGATATCTATGCAGGCGGGAGGACCTGACTAAAGTGAGCCACCAAAGCTCGCCACCAGGCCGCTCGGTCCGTTCCTTCCGGCAGCGCGTGCCGCTCTTGGAGAGAAGAGGGAGGAGGTGCAAGGGATTTAGGATGAGTTTAGAGTGACAGTGGCGAACTAGTACAGTCCCAAAGAACATGCGGCGTATTGGGAAATCCAGAACACTTATAGCACCGAGCTGGGCTCCACTGCATACGAAAAGAGGGAGAGGCTAAAACATTCGCTTTAAAACTCATTCGGCAGTGACGTGATGTGATCTAGCATACTGTTGCAGCATGATACATTTCCGACTCTGCCCCTTACACATCTGTTCTTTTATTACGCGATAACTGCTGTTCCTCGGTCCATCATACATTAGTACCGCCAGCATAGTTATTTGTTGGTCCAGGCGTTTTTCTCCCTTTTATTGTTTTTAAAGCACTAGCTGGCATAGGTGTAAATACTTCCAACCTTACTTCTGTTACTGAATTTTGGCATCTCCTGTGTTACCTGTTAAAAAGGGGAGGATTTTAGAGCCTGCTGATAACTGCTTAAAAAACAGCGCTGAAAACTTGGATTAAGTAGAGGACGACCACAGGTACAGTTGCTGTCCTCTACTTCGTCCATGTTTTTCGCGCTACATATTAAACATTGTGTAGCCAAATAGGCCAAACCAAGCTTTAGCGTCTGCTGATAAGTGGTTATGAAGTACACAATTAAATCAACAAAGATGAGGGAAACAAAAACTTTAGTGGCGTCGTTTCCTCACTGCTTGGTCTTGCATCTTTGCCATGTTTTTGGCCTCGCTGTCTTTATGTTCGTAAATGAGTCCGTAAATTTCAAGCAGTTTGCTCGCTTAAGCTCTGAAAACTGGATCTTGATATCTAAAATATCGTATTATGGTGGTTAGTCACTTTGTCTTCATTCACATACCGTAAGAGCGTGCATTCTCCGTAATTTTTGCAAATTTCCGCTCTCTGTCACTTCCTGGGCTTATTTTATTAACAGACGTCACGATCGTCTTAAATGCAGCTCTACTGTTCTTCACAGTATCATTTATTCACCTGATCTCATCGTATTAACTCTTTCGACCAGCTATACCGTATTTTATTCCTCCATAAAGTAACAGTTATTTCGTTCTATACCCAAATTTCACAAGAATGGCGATCGCATAGTCCTAGATAAAGCCTCCCACCGGCTGTTTGCACTTGAATAAAAACTAATAGCTGTACTGTACCCCAAAAACATTGCGGAAACGTCTATGTTCAAGTTTTCTGATTTATACCGTTTTCCCACCTTTACGATTTTATTAGCAAATTTGATGTACAGTCGGCCAAATCTTTAACTGGCGTGCGCGAGCAGCGACTTTTCTGTGGGTCAGCGCCATATGACGGAGCCAAGTTGCAAGCTGTTTGAGGCTAAGCGCATGCCCAGAAAGCCGCGCTCAGTTGTGCCCATCGTCTGCTAGGCTGTTCCTTCTTTAGCGCGTCACCCCTTATGACCGCACTGCGAACGATCCAGGCAGCGTAGTAAAGCGAATGGGTTTGCTCTTATTTTATTTTCCCAAGATTAACGTTCCAGCAATCAATCGAGTAAATTTCAAGATACGCCGAACCACGCCCAGTCATGAGATAAGCCGAAGAACATGGTTACCTTATTTCTTCTTTCGTTTTTTTTTTTTCTGTAGATGCCTACTTTATAGCTTCAGCACAGGCTTCAGCACGTTGAAGATATCAAGCGCGCATACGACTGATAACTGCCCTTAATACACACGAGAAAGTGTGTACGTCACAAAGTAAAAAATGAGTAAACCCTATTCTTCAGCTTATCTCATGAGTGAGCGTGTTCGGCGTATCTTGAAATTTACTCGATTGATTGCTGCAACGTTGATCTTGGGAAAATAAAATAAGAGCAAACCCATTCGCTTTATCACGCTGCCTGGATCGTTCGCAGTGCGCTCATAAGGGGTGACGCGCTAAGGAAGGAACAGCCTAGCAGACGTTGAGCACAACTGAGCGCGGCTTTCTGGGCATGCGCTTAGCCTCAAACAGTTTGCAACTTGGCTCCGTCATATGGCGCTGACGCACAGAAAAGTCGCCGCTCGCGCACGCCAGTCAAAGATTTGGCCGACTGTACCATTACAATAAATCTGACTCCGCGCAGTTTAGTCAAACTTTTTGAGCCGAGGAGTCACCTAGAATCTGCTGACTATTACCTCAGTGGGATCAACACCCCTAGTAAACAAGGGCATCCAGACAATAAAATATCAAACGATATTCTCTATTAAAACATACCTCTGTGTGATTGAACAAGTACAAAAAATACACACGGTGCTCCATCCCAAACACGTAATTGTGAAACGGTTCATTCAAAGTACACCGAACCCCGTTGACTCAATGTACTGAAGTGTCATTGTAACTACGGATGGTATGATTCGTTTCTTGTCTGTTCGCCTAAATTAGCAATATTCTTGATATACCAACAGAAGTATTGTATACATTTTTTTGCATATTCATTCCTATTGTTGTTAAGAATAAATATATCGTGTTGATTAACAATATACTTGTACACCGCTGTCCTATGCGTAAACGCGAGGCATTGGTCACATCAGAAGGAGTTTAAACATTACCTTGCCTCGTTGGCATATGTACTTTCCGAGGAAGATTCTGATTTGATTAGGTTTATTCTTCAACCTAGTTTCCTTCTCTTCTTAACGATACCATCGTATCTGCTGCGTCACACAGTGCGTATCTGCTAAGTTCACCCCTCACTCGCTAAATCAAAAGACACCTACCTTTCTGCAAAGCCAATACGTTCGTCTTAACGCCAAGACAAACTCACCTGCTGGTCGAATAAAGCCCAGAAGAGCGGCAGTGGTATGTAGAGTACCAGCACGTGCAGAACGCTTTTGATGTCTGAGATCACGTTCTTCTGCAGGACGAGACAGTGAACATTTAGTAAACACCCTCCACCGTGAACTCACCGCGATATTATGCAAATTACATCATGCCGAAGTAGTGGTTGTCTCCCAGCACAACATCTCCACGGCAATTAGAAATACGCAACGCCTACAGTTGGGCATTTAAAAATACCACACTTGTTTGTTTGTTTGTTTTTTGCTCAGTTTTTTTTTCAAGGGTAGCTTTTCAATAGTTCGCAGGTAATAGCCGCTCATGCAGTGTGCAACATGGCTTTAAGCAACGAAATATGATGCTACCTTCGTTTAATAAAACGGTAAGAACTGTTTCTTCAGTTCAGTTTGTCAAATTAGGAAGAATTGGTGTTTCAAAAAGATAGGCCTTAGGATGGACTTTCTTCAGAGCTACAGATTGATTGATTAATTGTAAAGTTTAACGCGCCCACGCAACGCAGGCGTTGGGGCGCGCCGTAGTGGAGGGCTCCGGATCAAATTTGACCATTTGGGGATCTTCAACGTGCGCCGAAATCTCGAACACACAGGCGTTTTTGCTTTTCGACTCCATCAAAAAGCGGCCGCCGCGGCCAGGAATTGAACCCGCGTCCTCGTGCTCAGCAGCGCAAAGCCTTCGTCCACTAGGCCACCGCGGCGGGTTCCAAAACTACAGTGCGACGTCAGCCGACTCTATTGGCCAAGATGATATTTCCCACGTTGGAGGTAGGGAGGCAATTTACACCAATTGCGGTGGTCCTGGTGTTACCCTTGGCAGCACTGTGCCTCAAAAATGCCGTTTCTAAATGTTTATTTAAATTGGTAAAACTCGTAATACTTCGAACCCGTAATTCACTTATCTTTGGAGACACAAGTCAGTCCCTCAAACCACACAGTGAAGGCGTGAGCCGCACACTATACGTAGTATTCAGACGAGCACCGCGCTCCTCATTTCAGTGTGGCTAATAACGCGGCACACAAGTTATTTGTCGGAAGACATACTGGGCGCTTCAATCGCCGACATTCCAGGTGCACCCAAGGGTTGTAGTACTACGCCTTAACTCAAAAGTAATATTTTTTTTATTTTTATTCTCCTATCCATGAAGTTGGTACCCATTTCGGGCATTCAACGAAAAAATCTCCGGGTTTTGACTGAGTTTACTTTTGTTTTCACTGAAATAGCCGAGTATGAAATAAGTGTGTAACACCGCCTCAAGACAGACACTTAACTTGAGTGTTTTTTACCAGCTAGCCTCGAGGGTAACTACTCCAAAGCGTGTAGCCCACCACAATCAACCACACCACCAAGCCACAGCAAACCCACATAGCAAAATAAACCCATCACAAAGCGTGTCGCCCAACGACCAGACTTCCAGATGGGAGAATTTCCCGAAGCCAATTCGCAAGCGAAAGAGGTAGTACGGCGGTGGGTGTTTCGAAAGAAGCGGCTGCCGGTTTGTGATATTTCCCCTTCACACATCTTCTACTGGGCCCCTTGTAACATAATGCCGGCGCAAATCTAAATTTTCGTCTATATAGCCGACTTGACTGTTTTTGTGGCGGCACGTAGTCTTTCGCACGGAGAAAACGTCGCAAGCTGTACACCATTCTCTCATTTTTGCGTGCAACGGACATATTAAACAAACCAATGTAAACAATAGGCGTAAACGGCAATGCAATTTAATAATGAAACGCTTAAGCTGGGAAAGCAGCCACTTTAAAGGCATTCCGGCATGACATTTCGTGTTAGGTTTTTTGCTACCTTTGGTGCCTGCCCGCCTAGTAATCATATAATGGCCAATTGGATGTCGATCGCAGCGCAACTAATTATTTACAGCCTTGTTTATTAGTTTCAGTTTTCATTCTAGACGAAAACAGTACCGAGACGGCCGCCCTGACTGTAGGGGGCTCATGACAACACAAATCTCCGTCTCATGCGCTTCTGAAGCATGACGTCCATCTCAGAATTGTAGCGTGACGCAAAAATACCGAGGCAGCACGCTCCAACCGCAGTCAGCGCTTGGATACGCCACGGGAGCCGTGGCGTCGGAAAATTGCAGGCGAAGCGCTCACGCGTCATGCTGGTACCGATGTCGAAAGGGTATCCGTTCTGACAGCTCTTCGTGGAGCCATCTCCATTTACAAGAAAAACGTTTACAGAGTTGTCTCATCTTTAGAATTTACTGTTAGTTTTATACGCGGGGCTTAGTTTTCGGGGCAGACCTGGTCTCCTAAAGGCGTACTCCTAGCATATGCTTTGATTGATCATGCACACAAAACAAAAGTTTTTTTTTATTCGAAAGATTTCGTGTTTTATAGTGCCCCCAGCACTTGTCCGGATGCAAACGATGCTTTATTCACTGAGAAATTCTTCAATTCAAGTAAAATGTTGATTTTGCCGCTAAATCGTGGGTTTTCGCGGTCGGCAATGACATCACAAGAACCGATCGCTCTGTAGGCGATTGCGAAACATTGTTTACCGTTATTGAACCGAGATGGCGCCACCTTACCGCGGCAAGCCGTTTTCTGCGTTTGGTTTGTTTTTGACCGTAGTTAACCCTGGCTCGTTTTTGTTCAAGGAGAAAATATGTTTCGTGAAACATAGGGCTCGCTCGACAGATATGGCCACGGAAGACACAGTTGCTTGTGTCAATCGGCCAGTGTCGTCTGAGAAAACCCCTAAGCCCCGCAGTCCTGTCCAGTCAACCAAGCTTAGTGCGCGCAGTACCAGCAGCATAGTGCGTGCAGTAGTACCAACAGCAGTACGCCTTAGGTACTTCTACGTTTGCCTGGCTTTCGTAACTCACACTGTTTGTCCCATCATTCTTACTGCTTTAAATAGAATGTGCCCTAAATTGAAGCGCAATTAACTCGTTCGGCAAGCTTTATAGGCTCTGCCTAATTTGGGTTTGGTTTTGCTGGCCTCCACCAATCGCAGAGCTGGCTGGTATGACATCATAGGTTCTGTTGCGGGAAATGAAGCAAGTGGGTCGCATGGCCATTCCCTTTTTTTTTCCTACTTATGTAGCTTATTCGAGCGAAGTGACGTTAAAAGTGGTGTCAGTACGATTCTAACGAGGCAATCTTTTGAATGAACCAAACTTGTGTTTCTCTTCGTGGTCCCTTTAAAAGCGCTTTCAGTATGGAAGTGATCTGTAGCCCACAAATCGCAGTTCAGTTTTTTAGTCGGGAATTGCCACTTTGTAGTCCTCCACTTCCACCTTTTCTAGTAATGTGTCATAGTGCTCGTTCGTACGGTTGCGGAGAAATGCATTCGTCGTCGCCTAGCCTGCTTTGTGCGAGAAACTTAAAGTGAACGTGTTATCCCACTTCAGTGAGGTGAAGCATCTGTGATTCTGCCGCGGGCTGCCTGCCAACAAATGACCACCCGCATGGTTACTTGCCTCGAACTGGTCGTCCGCGTAGTCAAGCCAATGCTCCTTCTTCTCACCCCTCCTTTGAATATCTCATCACAAGAGCGTGCTGAAAGAAAAATGCTCATTTGATGATGATTTAGGGTTTTATGGCGCAAGGCCGACGAGGGCAAAGAGCGCCATGACAATGGTGGGTTGCTATGAGGCATATTAAAATGGAATCTGAAAAATCCACTACATTAAAATTAAACTACGGAAGTTGGTGTATAGGGCCATAATTAAAAGTTAAGAAATGCTCATTTCAACAGGAATTCGGTGCAAAAGCTATATGCGCTACAAACGCTTGCCAGTCACAAGGAAGCTATAGAAAATTAGTCTAAGCTGCCCAGAGACTTGTACAAAGTGGAAACATTTTCGCCTTACAAAGAGTCAAGGTGTTAATTTTCTTTTTCCCGTTACTCAGCTTCATCCCCTCGCGAAAAGTAGATGAACAAACGCAAGAAAATGAAACAAAGCATCCATTCATTGCAAATTGTTACCACAATATCTGGAAAACACCAAAGCGTTGACGGAGGTGCACAAGATTTAGAATGGCGACAACAAAAAAGTGCTCAGACTGCTAAGATTCTAATACTATAGGGAACAAACAACCTGTTCATTTTGATTTTTACCGTAACATCTAGAAAACATCAAAGGGTTAAGGGAGGATGCCTAAGATTTAAAACGGTGACAACAAAAAGTGTCTTGGCCAGACAACTAGCTGAGAGCCACGGAAGAATATACAAACAAAAAGAAGCGAGAAATAGACTGCAGCAACCCTAAGACAAACTTAGTACACTTAAAAAACTAATCAATACTAGTACATTAAAAAACTAATCAAAACAACAAGACTGACATTGATGTTCATTCAAAATATACGAGGTCTGTTAAGCACTCGTCGTGATGTGGAAATGCGAAAACCATATGTCCAGTTTAACACCGCAAGGAACTTGCACTACAGTCATGAAAAAAAAAACAAAAGCGACCCGTAATATGAACCAGAACATGCAAAATCGCAGAATATGGTTCGTAGAAATCACATATTGGCCAAGTTGTGCTATAATTACAAAGTCACATTTCCAACCTTTGATACTGTTATGAAGCCATGCCGTAATTTGACTTGCACAAAAAAAAACGGCGTGTTTGTGAGTTCCAGTTCATATTTTCGCTCTGTCATTCGTGTATGGCTGTACCACTGGAATTGTGCTGACGCCGTACTCAACGCTATTGGTGAATCGTGCGGGAACCTCCAAGGAAGTTGTCATTCCAATAGACAATCACACAGAATGCGTATGTGAGAATTTTTTTGGTTACATTGATGTCTCCGCCAAATAGGAATTAAGGGGGCCCTGAAGGGGATTTTGAGCACATTAAATTACTAGCGCAATCGTTAGGTTGGGGTGTTAAACGTTAGCTCTCCCAAGTGTAACAGTTCACGTGCAACGGAAAGCTGCCACTTTCGGTGCAAAGGTTTGTAACCGCATTCCCTCCCTTTCCGGCATGTTTCTGGGTTTCACCATCTTCTTCTGTTTACGTCATTGACTCCCCATGCGCGTCACGAGGCAGAAATCTTGCAATTGGACGGCTTTTTCTCTCACTTCCGGCGAAAGAGAAGTGTCGTCTGCTGAGGCGGCGACGCGTCGCGGCGGTGCCTTCGGTAATTAGCGCTTCCTGCAGCGGGCTTAACAGTATCGTGTTCGTCCATATTTATCTTTCTTACTTTTATTTATCTTTCTCCTGTCGCGTGCACATGCTCTCACGGAAGCTGGCAAGTACCACTTACCCAAATACACTGGATGACCTGGAGTACCACGTTACCAGCAGGGGGAATGATGCGGTACATGGGCTTGCCAATCACGAACAGCACTGTGAGTGAAATATGTACTTCGAGGCCGCTGTCTTCAGATCAAGGACGCCACTTACCTAGCGCGACGACCATCAGGGCAGCGGGCACTCCGAATGCCAGCGGGAAGCAGGAGACCTGCCCCAGGCATTCTGCACTGTCAGGGGAAGCATTTCTCTTCGAAGCACAGCAACTAAAAAATAACTTTTAATACTCCGGAGCTTCGAAACAGTTCAAAGAGCAAGACTGCAAACAGGGAATACAACAAAGGCACTCACTAAGAACCTCTCGATGCTCTTAGTGAGGCTATTAAAATATTTGTGGAGGTTCTTAAAATATTTACGGACAGAAAGATTTTAAACGCACGGAAATACAGCAAACTGAAAAGAAAAGAAGAAACTATGAGACAATACTAAGCCAAAGCAACGTCCTCCGTGCTCTCAAGCTTATATGGGCGATATCTTTATGGAGCCACACAGATGTTTTTTTTTTTTGCTTTCACTACGCCCTCAAGAAAATAGCTCCAATTTCCCAGAATTTCATCCCGATCTGAGAAGCAACGTCTAAAACATTAGCCACTGGGGCTGTTCTCCGCAGAAAAATAGAAATTTCGGAACGAGATATAGATGGCGCTACAATGTCTTCTGTTCCGTCGCTGCACGTTGAAAAATCAATTGTTTAAAGCCAATCCCAATCCCCTAGCTCATCCTGGTCGTGAGTCTGAAGCCTTTGACAGCTTCCACGCCCCCTCCATATCACAAGTGACGTCAGCTAAAACATTTTCTCCTACCCTCAAGCATTACAAAGAAAGCTGTTTTGGAGTTAAAACTATTGAAGCGAGGTTTGTTAGACCGCTAGCCACCATACGAAGCTGGGAAGAAGGCAAGGTCTGTATGGCCAAGCAAGCTCTGTCACACATTGCACTCGATCGACATGCGCGCCACCTGCCGCGGTAGCTCAGTGATGAAGTCGTGCTGTTGAACCTAACGATGCGGGTTCGATTCCTGGCCGCGGTGGCCGCTTTCCTAATGGAGGCGAAAAGCGAAAACGCCCATGTGTTCTCCATTTCGGCGCACGTTAAAGATGCCCAGGTGGTCAAAATAAATTCAGAGCCCTCCACTACGGTACATCTCACCGCCTGTGAAGCGTCGGCGGGTTACACCTCATAATAAACCAAACAATCTCGCGCGCCAACCGCTGCTTCGTCCGTGCCGTCGTCATGCGTATTTTCCCCGATGGGGGCGTTGTCTTCACGCGAACGACTGTTTTAATCACTGCAGTGGTGTCCATCATCCACGCTACACCATATCCTTGAATCCTGGTAGTGTACATTCCACTTGGCAGAGCTAGGCGGCAACAGGCCTTATGGATTCCATTCAACGCTGCTTTCACTTTAGCGCGAATGAGCAACCAGCCACTATTCAAGACACAATATGGGACGCCAGCACCCACAACACAAGCAACTGGGTGGTAGTCGACTTAAAAGCCTCTTGCCCACGAAAATTAGTTCGCTTTCTCAAACAAACTTTTAAATACAATGTACCTCTTCGGTGGGCAGCGTCAATGAAGCTTCTTCAGTGGGATACGCTGAGTCAGCACCTCCTGAGGTTGCAGTTCTGATTATACCAGTTCGAGCTCACGGATATGGTTTAGGTTGCTCCACAAGAGATAATACAGGTGAAAGGCGATTACGGTGGTGAGCGGGACCAGGGGTGATATTATTTTCACGGAATAGACAGCAGCTGGAGTGCCACAAGTACTGTACAATTTCCGGCGGCCATTCGCTGCTCGTCAGCCATATTTTAACCAGCCTCTTTGTGCGCGCAGCGGTCAAGACCACGAACACCAGAGAAGTAGAAAAGATGGCAATTTCTCTGGCCCTCACACAGAGGCGGGCACACACAATCTTCACTGACTAGCAGCAAGCATATCCGAACTACCAATCAATGGGTGTCTCCATCGACTCTTACGCTGCCCAAAGCAAAAACACCAACTCGAAAAGGTAAGCCTGCGCACTCGCAACTGAGGAGAAAGACGTGAATTACTGCCGCTCACCACTTACACAGAAATCACGCAGCACTATCGTCTAGAAAGACACTGCAACCACTACCTCCGATCCTGCGTGGAGAGCAGCAGACAGTCCTTAGCCTTATCCTATCGGGATCTTTCGCCCCCCCCCCAGCGAAAGTACAGCTCATATTCGGGAAGTAGTACGCTGCCTATTGTAACTTTAATAAAAAAAATACAGGATCACTCTGCACACAATACGGGAGTGCGACTTCAGCTAACAAAATCCACCACTCCGCTATCCGCCCTCCTTTAGAGAGCAATAGGAGATTTTGATATCCCCTCCTTAATGGCGACACAACTTGCGCTGGCCGAAAGAGCGCAGGCAGCCAGGAAGTCCTATGGGCTACAGTGAACAAGAAACACTCCCAACGGTACCACATGACCCAATTTATTCGCTCAATTTATGTATTCTTTCCCGCTCGCGCAAAACCTCGCAAATCTGAATCCAGTGGAAATACAACGTACCAATTAGTATTAAGCAGTAAATGAGTGTGGTGTAAAAAAACTTTATATGGCCATCCACTTCTTTCTATCGCTCTGAAAAGTTATACCAAAGTCGCTTTTGTGGTTTATATTGGTTAACACTAAAACGCCGTCAGCACTTCCAACTTACCTGCCTATTTAAAAAAAAATTCAAAATAATATTTGCCTCTCGAAGATCCGATGGCCCTCGTAATGATATGACCACCCTGGAACAGCGGCACCATCTGAGGCGTGCAGAACAAACCAGGTGATGCGGTTCGGGGGATGGTGAACTGTTTTATTACAGACCAACTTACTACGCAGATGCGGACATACTTACGGTCCGTATCTGCGTCGTTTGGCTGCAGCTTCCCACCAACCGGAATTGTGTGTTTTGGGCTCGACTCGGCGACTCTACTCCGTGTACAGGGTAGCGCTCGTTGCCGCGATGCGGTATTTAGCGGCCACCACGCCCACCTCACCCGACTACGATACAGAAATGTTTTGAACACGAAAGTGTTTTATTCCCGGATACACGAACATTTCAGTGACGTCATATCCGTCACGGAAATGACGCAAGTACAACGACGCAAGCAGCCTGTGAAGGGTGCACCCCTGCACACAGGGTCTACTTGCGGGGAAGCAACCTTTAGAACTAAAGAGTACGTTATACTTTGGGTTTTTCGTTTAATGGTTTTAAATTTTAACAAAGTCTGTTATGCCGGGATACACCAAGATTTCACTGATGTCCTATCCGTCACGGAATGACGCCAGTACACCTTTGCCGAAGCGGCCCGCCAGCAGGACGTCACTCGCCAAGCCCACCCAACAGACAGCCGCCGACCCAGAAATCATGCTCATCTGCACATTTCGCTGCACATTTCACTTTCGTATTTTACCACTTCCTATGACAAAGGAATCAACTAGTTTTTTTTTCCTTTCTCTCTGTATAACTTTCAGCCCAATCCTCGCCCCGCTTTCATGAACCAGCATAGGCTACCATGAACGAGCAACGCACAGGCTACCTTTTCTCGAAGCTTTATGTAAAACGAACTGGTCTTTGCAAGATACACCCTCCTGGAGCATCTCGGCAATACGGGTCCTCCGCCGCTTTGTATTGGCGACCAAAATTATCAACGTCACAACGATAGTGCTGCGGGTTTCTGACCCCGAATTTCAGGGCTTCGGTTGAGTAATAAAAGCATTCCAGCTGTTCAAGTGATGTACCTGGCCATTCTTGCCTCACTGACACCACTATGATTCGTTATAAAACTTCGCTAGTTCATCCGTATGTTAAACTACTAGCCCTTCTTCATGAGGAAATCAAACGCTGTGTAGCCCAAGAATAGATACTTCCGTAGAGGCGCTTTGTTGAAGCAATAGACTGTGGCACTATCGGAGGGCACCCCAACATGAAGTCTTTCCTTCCGCGTTTATACTAACCCAGGACCTGCCAGTTAGCGTTATTGCAGTTGTCTTCCCATTCGCTCAAAAAGATAGCTTCTGCGTCATTACCAACCTTTTTTATAATAATTTCGTTCTTGAGGTGGTCTGCATGCAACATACACCATTCTAGAATGCCAGCTCACCTTGAAGTACAGTATGCACCAGCCATCAGAGAAAGGAAGAGCTCACCTCGAAGAACTGGCGTCAAGTATGTAGACAGCAGGCTCCCCGCGTTGATGGCGATGTAGAAAAGGGAGAAGAACTGCTCCAATTGCTTTTCCTGCACACCGAAAAGCGAGGCTGCAGTAATGTGACGAATTCATAAGGCAGTTTATTGCCGGAGAAAATTTGAAGCCAATGCGAACTGTGAATAAAGGGAATCTGCAATACATCCGATAAACGCTTTCACTCCTTCCTTCACGTCTGGAAGCACTGCGAAAGCTATAGTTATTGCCAGCCCTGAGCTCCACTGTGGGATTTGGTCGTCCGAGTCGATCCGCCTTCCATTTCTGGTGGGATTTTGAAGTTTCTTTTAGGGTGGCTATCTAATGGGTTTATCGTTGCAACTGGAAGAAGGCTGCCAAGTAGCCGCTAGACCGCTGTAATGACGTAAATTCAGCGGTCGAAGAACGCCCATACATGGAAAGAGAAAAATCTTTTGAGCAAATTTCTGACCTATTTGATGGGCATAGAGCAAAACTTTCTGGCTGAGGTAGTTTGTTAGCCTTTTTCTAAGCACCGGCTGTGTTTGTTGGCTACATTCTGAAAGCATTAAAGATTTTTAAAAGTTGAAAACTGTTGCAGGGTCCCTTCAAAACTGGTGCCTACAAAGGGTCACACTCTGAAACTGGTTGAAATTTGCGTTTTATTTTGCTTTATTATCGAACCCGTACAATTTCTTTGATGGTTTATAAGGGCACTACATTGACTGTCTTTCCTTTGTTGCACCAGTACCCTACCCAAGATAGTATTTCTTTCCTGTGAATAATCCGTAGCCGTACGATGGCGACCATCCAACCCCGCACCCGCACCTAATTGTGCAACCCTACTCAGTTGAATTACGTAATAGTGACGGGGTGCTTTTTAAGAGGACTGCATATCTCCCCTCACCCCACAGAGTCCCAGCACCTGTAGGGGACGTGGGGCCCGCTATCACCAGGATGGCACACGGAGGGCTGCATTCTTGACTGAAGGCCCGTCACGTGCGTAGGGCATATGTGCCTGCCCTGGTAATCTTTCTTTCCCTTTAAATGATTATTACTTTCTTTTTCTGCCCCTGGCGCATCCTTCTCGGCTATCCGCGTGACCAGCAAACCCCACCGCGAGTGAGGGCGCCTGCATTTCGTCACTTCCCTCTACCGAGACAGAATTGTGACGTTCATTGGGAGGCTGGAGACAGCTTGGAGATTCTGCCTGTGCTGGGTGCCGAGGTACCACTCCTCATGGCACGGACTTTCTCGCTTCCTCGGGGCAACGGTTAAAGCAGGGTGAGTCGCATAGGCGACACGACTTAGAGTGACCGCTGGATCTTCTCTACCATGTAATATAACCTGATCCCGGGCGGTAGTGTTCGAAACACGCCAGCTGCTAGAATGGCTCAGCGGTTAATTTTCAGTCGCATCTATCTCGGCCAAGATGCCTTCAGATCCCACACTCTCGTCGATATTCGGCAGCAAACCAACGTAAGAAAGCGGGCTTCGTTCCCTCTGAAAGAATAGCGTATGGGGTATAATAAGGTTTGAGGCTTCACTGAGACTTCAGTGAGGACTTCAGAGAAGGCATGAAGCTTCAGTGAGGCTGAAGGTATCGGGCTTCACTGAAAGGATGCCGCTTCAGGCTTCAGTGAAGGTATGGAGCTGCAGTGAATGTACGCCGCTTCACTGCGAGGCATAAGGCTTTGTTTCAAACGAAATGCTTTTCTGTAAAACCATCATGGACGCTCCTGATGACACCCTGTCGTTCCAAGATTGTATACACACGACTATCTTAGCCAGCAACTATAACATCACCCCAGGAATTGATGGGTTACCCTCTGTTTCCTGCACGCGGACAGCGTTGACAGCACCAGCACAGCTTGTCGCTACGCGCTCTTCTACACTAAGCCTTAACTGAGGCCGTGCCTCCAGGTTTACGTTGTTACAGCTTCCATGAATGGGTACTTTATGGGGAGCTGCGTCGCAGCTAAAAAGAAGTTGGGAATTGACGAGACCTGTAGGCACCCTCGTGGCATCCCGTACAAGCCTCAGCCTTCCAACGATGTAGCGGCATTTTCCATGGCGTACGCTGTTCCTAAATGTACCATAATTTTCCCGCATCAAACCCAAGAATGATGATGGCCTCAGCTCGTGTTAATTGTCGGAATCCTTGCTTTCGTGGTGCTAAGCACGCCTTTTCACCCTTAAGTATTGTGAGCATGAACTTTTGCATTTACCGTAGTCTATGAAAACAGAAGGTGTGATTATTTGGGGGTTCTTTCGGCAGTCTTTTAGTTCACTTGAAGATCAAGCAGTCTTTCGCTCCATTCATGAGTAGGATTCGTTAAAATTAGATGATTTTTTCCGTGAGATACGAACTGATCACCTCGTCTTGCGGAAACGTCAAAACTTGACCTTTGCTCACCGGCTCAACTTTTCAAGCAAACCTTTACTACTTTCGTCCAGCGATTTCGCGGAGGGTGAGCAAATGACCTTTTTGATCGGAGGCACACCCCTGGCGACACACCCCTCGAGGCGCATCGCGTGATTCGCCGGGCCCGCTGTTGGCGCCTGCAGGCGCCGACAATGGTCGCCAACGCCGCTGCGGCCGAGGCAGCCAACCACCCCCGCAGCCTCCCATGCATGCGGCGCTGGGTCGTTTCGGGCAACGTGACTCGTCTCGCGCCCGGCGAAAAGCAACGGTGCGTTCGCCTGGCCTCCTTCTGTGAGCGTTGCATGGAACCGAACGACTTTAAGGCGTATTCGTCAATACAGCTAAATCAAGGGTTAACCAAGCGAAACCAAGACTCAACCAGACTAAGCCAAGCTTTTGATTTGCATATCCAAGGTTAGCGGAGCTAACCCACAGCCATTTTTTACTCGCTTTATCATACACGTTCTCTTGATTTCCCAATACCCTAGACAGGCCTTTATAACGAACTTGACCAGCCCTCTTACAAAAATCATACACTTGGTATTGTCATTCAGATAGAAAATTGTCTGTAGAGGGTTTCTGTAATATCTGTACAAATAGAAAAATGTGTGCCTCTTCAGTGAGTGGACCACAGCTTTTCGTCAAGAGAGATTCTTTGCGAAAGCCGTTCTATTGGTATTCATGTGCCGGCGGATAAAAATGACCAGCGCCGCATTACCGTGAGGCTTTAGGCTAGCCAGATATTCACACCCAACACCCAAAGAATGACAACAAGATCAACGTGATAAAATACTTCGGCATATGTAGAGAGAAAGGTAGTTCACAGGGATCAGGACCATCATCCGCATGAGTGACTCAAGTGGTCGTGTGCCACTCTGTACTCCTAACAAATACCTCGCATGAAGCATTGACTATGACGTTTTCATGTCTACATTTGTGTTGTGTGCTGTATTAGTTTGCCAAGTCAATTACTTTCAATACAAACTCTTTTCCACTGCTTCGTCTAATATTCACGGTTTATTTATGTTAGCGCGTTGCGCCCTTAAAGTGCCTAGTGATGAGCCTTACGATCAAAAGCATCGGTGCTTGCACTGGTTTCTTTTTGTACCCCCCTTCATCTTTTTATTTTTACGGAAGTTTCTTGACAGATAGATCTGCAGGAATTACGAAGATCCGGCTACAAGGACCAAGATTTTGCAGGCTCACCTGTCCCGGCAAAAACTGGTCGCCTCCAAATGCGGACACGCACGGCTTGATGCCTCCTGTTCCAAAAGCGATGACCGCTAGGCCAACCAACGGGAGCCAGCTGAAAAACAACCGGCAGTCATTCAAGAAACCCTGCAACACTTTCGATAAGCGCTTTCACTCCTTTCTTCGCGTCCGGAACCACTGCAAAAGCTTTAGTTATCGCCAGCGCGGAGTGGCACTGCGTGATTTGCTTGTCGCACCGGATACGACTTCCATTTCTGCTTTGTTTTTGTGGCTTTTTTTTCTTAAGTTGCTATCGAAAAGCTTTCATTGCTGCAACTGAAGGAAAACCGGCCAGCGGCCGCTACGTGGCCTTCGGGACGTAATTCGACCCGTCAAAGAACTTCAAGAGCGGAAAAGAGAGAAAAATCTTTTGAGCGAGTTTACAGCTTACCTGATGGGCATTTTTGGCTGAGGTACTTTGCGACACTCTAATCTAAGTACTGGGTGTGTTGTTTGCCTACGTTCTGCAAGCATTTAAGATTTCTAAAAATGTCTAAAAAAGTAGTGCAGGGTCCCTTTCACGCACACTGTAACCGGAGCAGCGATAAGTAAAATTACAGCGCCTAATGAAAACTTGCATAGTTGCAACATTAATAGATATATGGCGCCCGTCACACCTTCACAAATAACCAACCAAAAAGTTGTTATAAGCTGCTTTTAAGCGATTACCCTACCTGCTTGTGTGCTGTCTTGAGCAGCAACCATTTTGTCGCAGCGCCCAGCGCGCGGTTGACCCCAACAACTTTTTTAAGATTTGTCGACGTATTACAACGCTTTTTATGCGCACAATTTGAGCTTCAGTCACCCGCGTCACGTTTAGCGGCCGGTGTCGTAGTTTTTGTAAGGCAGGGATGACGTCTTTGTGTGGACGCTTGATCAGCAAGTCGGATAGCGGACGGCTTGCATCCACGGAAAAATGTCTAATGAGCCTAAAGAAATACGGTCGCGTAACATACATGATTTATTCGCAGGCTTCGCAGGTGTCCCTCAAAACAAAATTCGAGTTTACAATTTTAGGAAAGCGAAATCTTGGCGCGCTCACCCATTCACTCGCTTTGCAAGCGCCTAGCGAAGGGCACTTTAAGTGACGTAACACACGTATTTTCAATGGCATTCGCATCTATTGCGGTTATGGGAACTGTCCCAGCCGTAAATGAAATAATAAAGGACTCGGCCAGGGCTGAAGAGCAGGTGATGCAATGAACTGTTGGGAAGCCGGCGTCTTCTGCGCTTCCGATTCCATCCATAAAAGAACGATTCGGAGTGAAACTTTCTGTACAAAAGGGCAGTTGGTAACGTGGAGTTCTGCAGTTGTAACACAAGGATCACGGTCACGATTCCCGCGTTTGGGATAACCGCTAGTCGCAGCATGTAGAGCGACGTTTGTGTCGTGTGCACTTCATAGGAACGATCGACGCGGTGTCTTCCACGCGTAGTACTGGCGATATTGAAGAGCACGCACAAAAGGACCCGTTTAATGCACCGGAAACGTACAGATGGAATGAACCAGCACAGTGTAAAATGCCTCAGTGCAGAATAGTTTGAATCTTTTCCACTCTGTTATTCTCATGATTTCCCGGAAAGCAATAACTAGGGAAAGTTACTAAAGGCCTACTGCTGCCGCATAACTGTCCCGTAATTCGTACCCTGAACATTCCGCAGATGGCATAAAGCATGAATGCAGAAGAAAACAAACTGTGGCGCCTATTATCGGTGACTTTAGCAAGAGGCATCGTCGGGGCCAGTGTGAACGGCTAACTGTGTTAGCTATTATCGGTGACCTTAGGCAAGAATTGGCGTTTAGGTGAAGGGAGCCAGCTGAGGAAGGCTAACTGTGCTGCCTATTATCTGTGACCTTAGGCAAGAATTGCCGTTTTGGTAAAGTGGGCCAGCTGAGGAAGGCTAACTGTGCTGCCTATTATCGGTGACCTTAAAAAATTCAAATTTGGCGCCCTTCGAAGACCGCCTCATAGTCTCTACAATGGCAGAAAGAGGGCGCCAGGAGTCCGCTAGAAGTAGAAACATCCCCCTCGTGAGGGGCACGATCAAATGCAGAGCATTTCCGGGGGCGCACGACGTTAAGTAGTTTGCGTTACGTTAATGTTGTTGCACTTGTAGCAACTGCTGACGAGAGAGCGCTCGTCAGCAGTAATTTGAATGAGTCAACGATATAAGGCGCGTCCGTAGCGTCCCATTCTGTGTCGGCTCTGTGGCGCAGTGGGCAGAGTACCATGTACATTGCGTTCCGCCCGCAGGGTCGAGGGATCGAAACCTGGCGCCGGATAGTATTTTCTTTTATGTAGTGTAGGGGGAGGGGTGCGGACAGCGACGGTGCGGACTACGACGGGACAACGCGGGTGACATCGTGAGTTACTGTAATGCTCTGCATTTAGAAGAAATTTCGTTTAGGTGAAGGGGGCCAGCTGAGGAAGGCTAACTGTGCTGCCTATTATATGTGACCTTAGGCAAAAAAATTCCCCGCATTTCCCCGAGGGGAAGAATGTGAAAGTGCGAATGCACGAGTTGAATTTGCGCGGTTCGGTAATGTTCGCGAAAGAGAGATCACACACACACACACAACTACAAAGAAAGAAAGATGCATTTATTCACAGACACCCATTTGTGTTGTCGTTGTACTTGATTGCTAGAGCGGATCTCAGCTTTGAAATTTCGTGTCAGTACTCCTTTAAGCGGGTGCATTAGCCCTTCTCACGCCCGATTCTTGGCCAATCCCCCACGTGGGTATGTGCCATGTCAGCGGCCAGGCAGCGCGCGCCCATCTCCCCCCGTTGCCAAGGAAGACGAGGAGATTCCTGGCCAATCCCCCACGTGGGTATGTGCCATGTCAGCGGCCAGGCAGCGCGCGCCCATCTCCCCCCGTTGCCAAGGAAGACGAGGAGATTCCTGGCCAATCCCCCACGTGGGTATGTGCTATGTCAGCGGCCAGGCAGCGCGCGCCCATCTCCCCCCGTTGCCAAGGAAGACGAGGAGATTCCTGACCAATCCCCCACGTGGGTATGTGCCATGTCAGCGGCCAGGCTGCGCGCGCCCATCTCCACGTGCGCGGACATCGCCGGTGGACGCAGGTTCAGGGTCGCTTAAGAAGTGCATTGCACTTAATAATTGCCGTTTTGGTAAAGTGGGCCAGCTGAGGAAGGCTAACTGTGCTGCCTATTGACTGCCACCTTAAGAAGAAATGGCGTTTAGGTGAAGGGGGCCAGCTGAGGAATGATAACTGTGCTGCCTATTATCTGTGACCTTACGAAGACGGCGTTTTGGTAAAGTGGGCCAGCTGAATTTTCCTACGGTTATATTTCTCATCATAAATTTACAAGTACATAGGTTCCAAGGTAAGACACCAATATTTAGCTGAATTTTGTAAATTATTGACCTAAGTTTCCTTTAGCTGCTCACCCCCCAGCCTGTAGCCCATGATCACATGACAACTCGCATGCTCGCTTCCTGATTGGCCGAGCCAACGTTGCTTTCATTGCTTTTCTGCTTTCATTGCATTCCGCAAAGCCTTTGGTGAAAGGTGGGGAGATCGGATCTTTTTATTTTCCACGGAGGCTTTTTCACCCTTTCGTGTAAGAAGTATTTCGAACTAGTGGCGCGAATACTGGCAAACTGCGAATCTGGCGCCTCCACCTACCTTATTCTTGGTTCTGCTACGTTTATGCGCGGATATCCCTGGTTATGCTTGGAGACCCGGTCACGCTTTCTGTGTGGTGCCGTCAATAGCCCCCCAAAGAGCAATGAACACTCAATCAATAAGGTTTGTACAGCGCACGCCTGCCGAACAGCTTTGCAGTGAAGCTTTACAAGTAGCGAAAGGCGCATCGAGACGAGCGTTTGTTCAAATTTTTTTACTCATTCGGTTGCCACCATTCGGCTTGTGTGGGACGGTAATTAAGAAGTTGGTTAACGTTGCCCCTTCTCGGCTTTTTAGCTTCTTCCATTTTTGCATTTTTTCTTCTCTTTGCAACGCCAAAACTGCACCACTCGTCCAGCAAGCAATAGAGGGAGCCACCCGCGATCCGTTTCCAAAGACGTAATTGTACCATTGTATGGCTTCTCTGACAGGTGGCGATACCAGTCCCGCCCAAGCGAGGCGGGCGCGATGACGTCATAGCTGAAGTTGAAGTTTATTTGACCACAACGATACAGTGTGGCTTACACAAAATAGAAACAAAAATGGCATGGAAAGGGGGACAAAAGCTGCGCTATAGCAGCTTGACAGCCCCCCCCCCCCCCTCCCATTTGTACAAGGCAACAGAAACAATGGCACACCAAACCTCATACGGTACTGTTGTATGATTCAAAGAAAGGAAAATTCTAGTGGTTATTTTTCAAGTACAGTATACATGCAGACTTGGGTGTTTACAAGCACATAAAATTATTCGAAAAAAAAAAAGCTCGGCGAGGTTTCACTGCGCACGTTCTCCGGCCAAACCACCAGCTTAAACAGAATTGCTGCTAAAACAAAAAGTGCGGAATCTCTGCGTTCACATTTACTCGCAATGCAATGGCCGCCCTAAAGGCAAATAAACCGCCTTAAAATGTCCGGTTCATTCCCATTGTGCCGAATGGTCTGTACATCTAGATGCTCCTCGCGATTATGAAATCTAGCGCTTTTAACAGGTACCGCAAAACGAATGAGATGCTTCATGACACACGGTTCATTCCAGCTTCCCCACTTGCCAAATTAAATTTTAATGCAGCCATTGCCCTGACTAATCACAGCTTACAAACTTTCGACAATACTTACGTATGGGAGACCAATAGGGGCGTTGAAGCTACGGCCAGCGCGATGTTTCCCAAGGCGTAGACGATGGAGATGTAAAATATCGTGCTGAAAGAAAAAAAGCACGGGTATGAACAGTTGCGCAAAGCTCCGTACGAAGCATATTTTGGGGGAGACTTATGCTTGCTAATGTGCGTTGAAGGCGTTAGCCTGGTGGTACCTCATAACAACTCCTTTGCAGCTACATTGTATTCGTGTCTCTTTTCTGTCATTTCTGTCATTGGCGCGAATTACTTTGACCGGCTTGTTTCTTCCACTCACGTGGACCCTCGTCCAGGTGTCGCGCGGGAGGCACTATTCAACAATATTTACATTTCTGTACCGTTGCTTCGTGTATTTCGGGAACCGGGAACATTAGCCCCTAGAATCTCCCGATTCATGGCCAATCACCAGCTACGTATTTTTTAAAAACAAAGGAGCAACAACAATTTATTATTATTATGTTCAACGCGCCGACCCTACATAGGCGATAAAATGCGCAGTAGTGGAGGGCCCCGGATCAATTTTTCTCACCTTGGGATCTTTAACGGGCCCAAAATCTCGAACACACGGACGTTTTGGCTTTTGATTGATTGAAGGGTTTAACGCGCCGACGCAACGCAGGCGATGAGGCGCGCCGTAGTGGAGGGCTCCGGATTAATTTTGACCACCTGGGGATCTTTAACATGCGCCGAAATCTCGTACACACGGGCGTTTTTGCTTATTTCCTCCATCAGAAAAGCGGCCGCCGCGGCCGGGAATCGAACTCACGTCCTCCAGGCTCAGTAGCACAACGCTTTAGCCACTAAGCCACCGCGGTGGGTAGCAGCAACAGCAACTTTTCTTCAACGCCGGCAACATGCTCAGGTAGCATAGTGGTAGGGCATCGGGGAGATACACACTGCTATTCTGGAGACCCGGACTCAAATCCCAAAGGGTCACATGTCTTTTTGTTCATTTGCTGGATACAGCGAGGGCCAGTTTGTTCACCCGACAACAATGACGGTTTCTCGCGCAGAACGGGGCACTTCCCGGATTTCGCCCTAATACTACTGATATTTCCCCAGGTACGAGTCAGCGATCATTGCTCCCGAGGACGGGTGTAAGTAGGCCGCCGTGACGAATGCATGGAACACTGTCTTGGCGGTGTGTTCCTCGAACATGAGAACGTTGACAAGGAACAGCGTGAGCACAGCTGGAAGGAACAAAAGGTGTAAACACTCAGCGATGGATGTCTCTTCGTTTGGACCGCGAAACGAAAATTGTTTCAGGAAGTGCTGAAGTGAAATACCTGAGATCGACAACGTTTATAAGGAATACCACCGGCATAATCGAACAACAAAACGAATGCGGAAAACGCTGGACAACTGGGAGGACGCTTAATTATAGAGAAAGAAAAATGGGAAGGGAGGCCACTCGGGAAAATCTGGCCTCAGGAACCGCGTCAAGACGAAACTTTTCGAACACCCGTCAGTCGATACGAGGGGTAAAAAAATCTCTTACGAAGTTGGTCCACAATCTCATACCCCTGACATTTTGTGCCGGATTAGGCTACACAATTTTATCCATGTGAAACGCTGAATAGCTTTAACTACACTTCTTACTTTTTTCCGCCCTTATCGCCAAGTTGCCAGCAGGGTGGCGGAGGCATAAACTGCTATTCGCATTTTTCCGTGCGCGTTAGCCGCCGGCCTGCTGGTAGCTTCATGCTAAGTGCAATCTATTGCGGCGAAAGAAAACCCTGCTGATGTTTTTAAAGGCGATAGTCTTTCTTGGACTAGTAATTAAACGAAAAATTTTGCTCTTTCGCTATGTCTGTTTGTCCGTCTATCTGTGACTCGATTCAGCCACCCGTCTAAAGTGAAACTGAATCGGCGCAATAGTCTTATATACCCTCAGCCAAACCTAAACGTCGAAGTCCGGTGTTGATGTTCATACTTGTAAACATTGTTGAACAAGAAGTGTTCCTTTATTAAAAAATTTACGGATGCTTGCTTTTTGCGATAGCAAATAAAATACTACACCAACTGCAGAAAATGGTCGCCTGCTGTTGCCCGCGCTACCTGGCAAAATCATTAGAATAAAACGGCAACACCAACGAAACGTTTCACTAGATAGGTTCCGCGTTCCGCTTGGAACACTCGTGGAGTGGGGCAACGTGGTTCTATAAATGTTGCAGTCGGGTGCCTCGAATCACGCGCTGCCATCGAAGCATGCGGCCTGGAGCAGTAGAACGTGTTAAATTTAAATTGACTTGAGCAAACATCTAGCCTGTTATCTTGAGAGGAACGAGACGGGAGAGGAACGGCATGAGAGGTAAGAGGGAAAGAGAAGGGATGCGTTTACGTGGCAGGGGCGCTAGTCGGCTATCGTCGTTCGCCGGCCTTTGCAACCAAAGGAGCAGTACGCTCCAATTTTTTCGCCATAGTTTTTGTATATGAAACGAAAGGTTAAACATTTTTTAAAAGTTCAGAGGTCGGGAACTGTATGTTTAGTTTAATTATTCTTTGAACGATGAGCACGTTGAGTAGCTTCAATAAACATGGACATTGTTGTTATTGCATCTTTAGGATAAGGTTTGGGAAATGTTAGGATGCATTTTTCTTTAACAAACATTAAAAACTTCGGCATGTTGAGCTCCTTGCTCAAGCGCTAAAGGGTGCCAGCGGTACGCACCCGTCGTCGTTTGTCGCGCTTATGGCCGCGACCGATGGCGGTGTTATTCAGATGAATTTGGCATTGCTGATGTCAATAATCCTGCTCATAGCACCCTAAAAAATCTCGTCTATTTTTGAACTTTTCTTTTTCGTAACACGGATTTGGGCGCTGTAATTAACGCGTGATGGTGTGTTGTGTGCTGTGTCGGAAGCTATACAAAGTTACGACAAAAGATTGAAATTATTGTTATTCCTCCAAATAATTTTACCTCTTTAACAACATGCGGTACTGGTTCGTCTTATTAAGATGAAATGAGCATGAACCGAGGAAGAATGCACACGCTTCGTTCGTTCATGCTAATGGCCAGCCGTTGCAATTACCTATTACTCCGCGGTGCGTTTGGTGCCAAGCCATTGACACCCGTAGTAGTGAACGCGGCAAAGTCACTGCATTTGGCTGTGTTGAAAATTGATAGTGCCCGCACACGCAGTATAAACTTATATACAGCTCATGCATGGCTCCGGAGAGTCGCAGACGCAAAGCCAATGCATGTCTGGCAATGTTTGTTTCTTCAGTGTGTCGCCCTGTCCTTCCAGTGCACCAGCCAAGGAAGGCCTGGCGCCTATGTTAAGCACTCCCAAATAAATAAAATAGAACAACATAACATAAAATAAATAAATAAATATAGATAAAAAATAAATAAATAAAGAAATAGATAAATAAATAAATAAAAACAAACAAACAAATAAATAAATAAATAAATAAATAAATAAATAATGAATGGATGTAATCAGCCACAACCACTGCGTTAAAATCGTTGGCAGATCACAAAATACAGGAACCATACACAGTAATGTTTTAGGTGGATTGCACAGGTTTGACAGTGAATGCTTAAAACGCATCTAATTTGCCGTGTCTACATTTTGCCCGTTTTACGTATTTGCTGCGTTCGCGAAAAATTTTCTGCGTCAAAGCTGCTCGGGAAGACAGTAGAGTGGCTCCAAGCTGAAGCGGGCAGCCGAAGGAAGACCATCGCAGGGCTACAGAAACACACAAGACCAAGCTACTACCATTCATTCCGCCAGCCGTTGGAGCTTTCGCCGCATGGCACCTACCAGTTAAATGGACCCTGCAACACTTTCTCAACTTTTTTTGAAATCTTAAATGCTTGCAGAACGTAGTCACCCAACACACCCTGTAGTTAGACTAGAGGGCCGCAAAGAACCTCAGCCAAAATTACTGCCTCATGCCCGTCAGATAACTTGTAAACTCGCTCAAAAGATCTTTCTCTCTTTCCCGGTCTCGACGCTCTTCGACGGCTGGAATTACGTCACTAAGGCCATGTAGCAGCTGTTGGCAGGTTTTCCTTCAATTGCTGGAATGAACGTTTTTCGATAGCAACTTAAAAAATCCAGAAACACAAAGCAGAAACGCAAGGCGTATCTGGTGCGATGAGCTAATCACGCAGAGCCGCTCCGCGCTGGCGATAACTGTAGCTTTCGCAGTGCTTACAGATGCGAAGGAAAGAGTGAAAGTGTTTATCGAAAGTGTTGCAGGGTTCTTTAAGTAGGTGCATAGCAGTCTATCTGACTAGCCCTTGCCTTTGCTAGGGAGACGGCGTTTTGGAAAGTTGTTCCGGCTACTTCAAGAATTGCCACCATGTCGGAGGCGCATTGAAATTAAATTTTTTGTTAATGGTTCTGCTTCAGGTATCCACTTAAATGTAAAAATGTAATTTCTGTTCAAACCATGAACCCTACGGATTAGTAGTTATCGAGGGACATGAAAGCTTATTATAAACATAGATTAGGCAAGGCTGCTACCCAAAAGCCGTCTTAGTGTTTTCCTTGTTTTACATGTTGACTAGTGAAGCTGCCACAGCAAACAAAAATTAAATTGAAAACTTTGTGGTCGTTACCTGTATTTTGTTATGTTTAATATTGCAATGTTACTGCAACTGCAAATGAGTGATTCTTTCGTATTCCTTTTTTTTGTTTACCGTAGAGAATTCGTTGTGAGATTGTGTTAGCTAAACTGCTTGCCATTGTTATGCCTGGAAACGTATTTTTTCTATTCTGTATTGCATTATTTCATTTCGGTGTACCCTTGTCAGTTTTGATGACCTTCTAACCCGCTACAGATGGTGTCACTTTGAATTTGTTTTAAATTTTTCGCCTTGCAATAAATATCTCTTCAGTTATGAGGTCTCTTCTGTAACTGAACGAGATGTTGAACACAACAAATTTTCTAGCGTTGCAGGCAATTGCTTGCCTGCAAGGATATTTGAAGGTGCAGTATAACATTTTAAGGGTGAATTTTTCGCCCTTAAAAGCCTGCGGTCACCCAGCCAAGGACAGACGACGTAGTAAAATAAACACTCTAACGTGTATAAAAGCATGGGAATACTACGCGGATACCCGTCATCGCGGATATAACTCTAGAGCGTTGTACCAGGTTCGAAATGATGCCTGGTCCGGTATATAATGCCACCGGATACCACCGGAGGCTATACTAGATAGGTTCAACCATGCTAGGCAGAGCTCCCTGGGACACAAAACAGCATTTCCTCAGCAGGCAAGGATTCAGCAACCCTGGTTGAGTACATTTGCTAAAAACCTCCCAGTGATTGTACAATCACACTATCGGCCTTTTGGCACTCGATAGGTGTGGCTGCAGATCTTTGGGAGAGGCCTCCGTCCTGCAGTGGCTTAAGATAAAGATAAAGACCCGTCGTCACGAGCAGCGCATTCTAAAATGCAAACTACCTGCGCACATAACCAAAACCAGAGGTAGGGGGCAAGTTTTCACACCAGTCGTTTGGCGCGCTAGAGTCGGTACGGACGCTGCAGTCAATGGGAGTGTCCTCTGTTATGTCATTCTTTCTGTATGGTGGTACCGTTATCGGCCCTGTGCGCATCGCAAGAAAACATTTTCGAGCGCTGGTACCTCGCCGTTCTTGCGAGCGCGACATATGCTTTGTCGGTGACTTATGTTCTTCGGTATTTCAGTGGGCGCCACAAGTTTACGATGCGGTATTGTTTACTCACGCCTATTTTAACACGACAGTGTTTATGCTCGGGTACAGCAAGATCTCACTCGCGTCATATCCGTCCCGGACATGACGCCGCCAGAAAAACTACCATTGACGCTCCGGCGCCCGGATTCGAGCCCACGCCCTCTCGAGCCCTATCGCCGAAACGGAAGTTACGTGGCGCTCTATCGACCGCGCTATGAGCAGCGACGGGAGCAGCTCTACGAACGCACCTTGTGTTCTTCCCTATGACTCATTCCGATGGCGCTGCCGTCTAGGAGAGGAGAAGCGAAGTAGCGCATCATGACGCTAATGAGCGCCGACAGTTGGCGCCTCCATGCCAGCGCCTTCGTGTACTTGGTACGCGCGTGAATTAAGGCAAGGCCCTGCTGTAACGTCGTAACGTTCCCATGACCGTTGTGTTTCAAGCTGCTGTTCCTGTGCATGTCATTTCTGGTTTTGTTATCCCGGAATGATCGGGTTAATTTTTTTGTTTCTTGCGTGTCGGCTTCAATTCGTCTGGCAGCATCAGGCTCGCAAACCCTTCGCACATGAAGAAGGTCCCTTTAACATTCAACAACTTATGGGAAGGCACCTTTTACTTTCGTGTTTTACCGATTCCTATGAAAGAGAGATCAACCACAATTTGATCCCTCCGACAAAATTAAATTTTAACTCTTCAAGTTAAAATTTCATTTTGCTGTAAATGAATACCTAAGTTTCATTCAATAACAATAAACACGCGGTAACAAAATATTGACTCATATTGAGAACTGTGTAAGCGCAAAGGCAAAATATACAAGCTGAGAAAACGTTGCATTTTGTTTGTATTATGAGCTGTATAACAAGGTACGTTTTCATGGGCAGAAAACAGTGTTTTTATTATACATAAATGTGATTTAGCACTCCGAGTTACAAGACGAAGTAGATCGGCTAATTGCTATCGATCGAAACACCATTCATACAGAATACATAAGCATACAGAAAAAAGTAGGCGGTCAACACACGTACTTCACACTCTTCACTGTGGCTCCAAGTATGCACAGGAGCATCTTCCAACGATTGTACTACCGTACTCGGAAATGCACATGTTGGTTATTGGTGTGCTTGTACAACAAAAGTGCAAAAAAAGGCCATGAACACTAGCTCTTTACATTATGACTCCCCACGCGAAATAAACTACTGCCGACCGAAATCTCCTTGTCGTAGAGGAAACACAAATGTCTATTACCATAGCGTAAGTATTCACGAAAGTCCCCAAGAAGCCTTGATCGTTTGTTAAGGGATTTTCGCTGCCCTGGCGACTAAGACGAGCTACACGACTCTAAACCGCAATGAACATACCATTGAAAACGTCTTACGGTACCTGAAGACTCCTAAATCGCTAAATACAGAAGCATTACGTGAATTTGGACGCATTAGGAGCTTTCTTTCCGTCTCGCGTTTTTCACAGGGTTTAACTTCTTGCCGCTACAGACAGTTTGTTTCAAAATCCACCTCCGCCTTACACTTTGGAGCTGCTCCGATCTTTCTCCTACGCTTTGCGCTGCTGCTGTTTCCTAACGTCATTTATTAGGATAGTTTATGATGATGGCAGATTTCGTACCGTCTGTTCTCCCCCTTAGATCCGTCTCTGCGCTCCCTTACTTTGTGTGGATGTACTCGTGTGGACACCCACGTTTTGCTACTGCCGATTTTAGGCAGGCGCTATAGAGCCCTTCAAAGTCACGTCATCTTGAAACCATTTCTCTCTTACAGTTTTCCCGTCAATGGGAATCTATTGCTTTGCTTTATTTTATAGATATCCGTCCGTGTGCCTCAGTGGAATGTGCTGCTGTTCTTTACACAATGCCGAGAGTAAAAAATGGCCGCGTATCTGCTCCTTTGGTTGCAAATGCCGACGAAAGACTATAGTCGCCAGGCGCCACTGCCACGTAAACGCCCCTCTCTCTTTCCCGCTCACCTCTCATGTTGTTCCTCTCCGGTCTGGTTCCTTCCAAGATAACACCATAAAGGTTTGCTCAAGTTAATTTGAATTTACCGCGTTCCACTGCTCCAGACCGAGTGCATCGATGCCAACGCTGCCGTACGGCAGAGACGCGCGTGATTCGAAGCACCCTATCACAACGTTTATAGAAACACGTTGCCCTGCTTCACGTGCATTTCAAGCTGAACGTGAAGCCTATCTAGTGGGACCTTTCGTTACTGTTGCAGTTTGATTTCTTGAAATTCCGCCACGAGCTATAGTGGCTCGGGCAACACCAGGCGACGATTTTATGCAGTTGATGCAGTATTTCCTTTGATATCACAAAAAACAAGCATCCATAATTTTTTTTAATAAAAGAACATCGCTAATATCGCTTATGAAGGGATTTTCTGCCTCACATTTGCGTAATGTTTTGTTCTTGTTCAGCAATGTTGACAAGTATGAAGATTGCCACCGGGCTTAGGCGTTTAGGTTTGGCTGTGGGTATGTACGACTATTGCGCTGATTCTGTTTCACTTTGGCCGGGTGGCTGAATAGAGTCACAGACAGAGAGAGAGGCAGACAGACCAAAATTTTTGCGTTGAAGTAGCTCAAGAAAAACTATCATCTTTAAAACCTAACACCCTCCAATACTTTGCTATGGCGATGTTTTCGCAAGGCAGTCTATTGGAGAATGCAAAGCATGGCAATATTGAAGGCAATTATGAAATGGCATTCGCAACTCGTTGAAGGGCTTAACGGGAAGGTTCCTCAGGGCTGCTGACCTTCTTCCTTAGGGCGACATTTGTGGGATCGACCCAGGAACTGTTGAGCCCAATACGGGAATCTGTATAGACTGGAGGGTAGCCCCTACTCCTTGTAATATTTTTCCCAGCCGAAGGGACCGCTGGTTAAGCCCGTTCTATATGGTGCCTTTTCGTCTCCGAATTCGGTGGAACGAACATTCGCACTTGCGACTTCGCAATGCCTGGAATTGTCTACATGGCCTGCGAACGTCACGATCTTCGCATTTCAGAGGCACATTGTTTGCAGAGCGAACTAAGTCTGCCGCGAGCAAAGCTTGTTGTGATTTTTTAAAAAAGCATTTTTTTTTACTTTCTCGGCAAGTTGTTCCAGACTGTTTTGCGATAAATATGAGTTTATCTGCGGTTTCATGAAACAATCGGCAATTATTTATCAATATACGCACACATAGCAGAGAAGACAAACACAGCAAGCAACCCTGGGCTCGCTTGTTGTGCGTGCCTAGCACACCTCGGATTGCCTCGGCCAGTTCTTGGGTTCTTCTGTACTTGTTCCCTACTGTGATGTGCGCCACTTGTGCGGATACCGATTAAGAATTCGATGAAAACGACGCGCGACATCGTGTTGTGCACGCGCGCGCGTTTGTTTCGGTGCACCCGCGCTTACGTCGATGATGATGGTGATGATGATTATTTTGATGATGAGGATGATTGTGGTGATGATTATTTTGATGATCATGATTATTATTACTATTTTGATGGTGGTGATCATGATGATGATGCTTGGCGGCTTCCCCTTTGTAACGGGGTGGCGTTGTACAGCGGCGTTAGTCGCAACGCCACTGTACAAAAATACAAACAAAATATATAAAAATAATATAAAATAAAAAGAAAATACGTTTACGCAATTTTTGTGCTAGTCTGGCTTCTTTGTTCGCTTGTCTTCCGAGATTGTTCTCTGCTTTTTTCGTACCAACATTCCAACTTTCCTTTACTTACCTCTACTGCTGTCCAATTCACTTTTCCGCTAACCTTAAAGCCAAGGGCCTCCGGAAGCTGGCTGGCTGGCTCCCTCACTGAGGACTGGACGGGTACTTTTGCACTCCGTTATAATATGCCGCATGGTTTCTGGCTCCTTGCCGCAGCCCGCGCATAGTTCTTCCTCTACCGGCTCGCGGATAGGCGTCTTTGTCCGCAAGCAACCCGCCCGGGCTTCAAAAAGCAATGCACTTCCTTTCGTATTATCGAAGAATTTTTCCCTTGTGATCTCCTGCTCCCGATCCTGTAGATATCTTAGGACTTCTTCGCGTCCATTCTGTTTTTCCAGGTCGTTGTCTCTGATTATTTCACGTCATTTTTTGTTGCCTTGGTCGTTTCCCCTGCACTTCCAGGTTTCATATACATTGTCCTGAGCCTTCTGGTCCTTTTCCTCCACTGTTCTTTTCTTTTCTCTGGTTCTTTTCCTCCGCGCATATACAAGCAACGCCATCTGGTTACTAAGCGGGCAGATAGTGATGCCGTGACGCTCACCTAGCCGTGTTCCTAGTGGCCACAGGTCCGGCCCCTGTGTACCTCACGAGCCACATCAGCGGCGTTCGCGGGGGATGTTCGACCGTTCCAAATAATTGGAACTTTGCCGCATCAACGAAAAAAGGTCGGTCTGCCGCACGAGCGGCGCCTCATCTGTGAATTCGCCAGGAAAAGTGCACCATGGGATGCCCTTTAGAAAAAACGATGCAGTGACTGCACAAGCATGCCTTGCAGTACGAATATTATCAGGAAATTTTGACACATGATTTTTGCTAAAGCGAAGTGTGTACCGACATCTCGAAAGTTATCAAGGAGTGTGACTCGGGACTTATTTCACTTTTCAACTTCCTAACTCCCTATGTAGAGCCGATTTCAAACCATCCAGCTAAGACCGCGTTCTTTCGCATTGTTTTAAATGCAGAGCATTTCTTTAACTCACGATGTGACCCGTTCTAGGCGTCCGTAGTAGTCCGCATCGCTCGCAGGTGCGCCCTCTCCCCCGCTCCTCCTCGCCTACTCTCCGCTCGCATCGCGCGCTCTCTCCGCGGTCGGTTCGTGCCCAACAGGTGGGGGCGCGCGCGTCGCGGGATCAACAACATCTGTGCCATGATCGTGACGTCAGCATCGCGCGCGCGTGGCGCGATCGTAGCGTGATAAAGGCGGGTGTCGGCGAGGCTGGAACGCACTCATGGCCGCGCTCTCTCGTCAGCAGTTGCCACAAGTGCAACAACATTAACGTAACGCAAACTACTTAACGTCGTGCGCCCCCGGAAATGCTCTGCATTTGATCGTGCCCCTCGCGAGGGGGATGTTTATGTAGTCGTCATGATAATGCCTGTACCCTACAACGCTCCCATGACGGGTGCTCCTTTTTTTTTTGGCAAGCTCAACCCTCGAGTATCAACGTCAGCTGTCTATAGGGCTGTAGACGTTGCCGGAGCTCGAGGTGCCCTGGACTAGGGAAACCACTCCGAAGACTCCATTTTATTTTTTTTCTCAAGCTTAGAAGGCTTATTCTCTCTCTTTCTCAGGTAGGACAAGCCACTCCTAAGGTACGGGTGTTTTCATTCAGTAAAAATGGTACCTTGCTTTGATGCTTGAAGTCTGCCCTTTCAACGTCCTGTTCCCACCCTCTAAGCACCCGCTTCGAGCAATTCGTTCCTAGACTAAAATTATCCGGGTTCCCTCATCCATTTTTGTCTTCCGTTTGCGACAGGCATTTAAAATACGTGTCATCTGGGTACATGTCTGCTTGCTACGCTGACAAGGGAGAACAACAAACATGAAGGTAGCTGTTGCTTTCTTCCTAATAGGACCTCGCACTGTGTGAAAAAGGTGGTGAAGCGTTTCGACCCCAATGTTGTGTTGAATACGCCTGCTAACACTTCTCGTGTTGGCCAGGCCATGGAGAGGATGGAGGAAGAGTCGCGCTCGGAGTGCGGACTCTTCCGGGTCAGACAGGTAGATGCGTTTGTGAACGCCGTGTCTGTGTTGTTTATAAGATACCGAATGCACGCAATGGTATGTACATAAGCCAAACCAGGCTACATCTCTGTATACGCCTGCGTGACAACAGAACGGCATTGGGTTCTGGCGAGCTTTCACAGGTATCTGCATATAGTAAGGTTTTTTGGGTGCCAGGACATCGACAGATATACTTGTTCGTTTTCAAACAGTTTTCAGAAGTTTCATGGCATTATTGAAGCTGCTAATACAAAAATCTAGTGCAAAGGGCGTCATCTGGCCTTCAGTATCTGTAATAAAGTGTTACGTAGATTTTCTTTATGTGACAAACGACCTTCCGCCCTCTCATGCTGCTCTAAGGAGATTCGAAGAACAGGAGGCTAAGAAAACACAGAGGCACGCTTATTCAAGACGGGCATGCTCAATTGGGTAGCACCGCCTTCAGTGTGAGTACCAGTGTTATCTCATCCTGATTGAAACGAAGATCATTTTCTGACACAATGATCTTAAGATTCCCGAAATATTGGAAGCATACCACATTAGTAAGAGAAGCAGCAAATGTGTGAACCGGGCTCCGATTAACCTTTTGGAAAGGGAGAACGGTTCCTCAACTTAATTCAGTCATGACGTCATTTCGTGCACTTGTTCATGGCGAACGGTGAGCCACATGTTGTCAATACTATATTTATGTCTGCTTCTTGAATAAAAACAACAGTTGATAGTCAGCGCTCGGGCGTCTTTCTTTTGTCTGTGTGTGTATGCGCTGCTGTACGATATGAACTTACACTAACTCGCCGAATTCGCTACTTTACTTCTCTTCTCTTATCTCGTCTTTTTCGGGTAATTATTAAATGTGTGTATAAATTTCAATGGTTCAGTCAATTTTACTTGGTAGTGGCACACGTTCCTATTGAATTCGTGTCTCGCTATAAGGTGTTTTTCACACTTCCTTTTCCCACGCAAGCATACACACGTGCCTAACTTTCCTTGTTATATGAGTCTGCGACTACAAATGAGGATTTAAATACTTCTGTCGATCCCTAGAAGTGCTGACTACATTTAGAGCAATTAACTGGTGATGTATTCATATAGATGTTGCCGCAAACGCAATGCTTGTATAGGGGGGCATATACTCACTCCGCATTCCATAGAAGGAGAACCGCTCGCAGAACTCATTGCCGATGATGAAATAGATTGCCTTGGGGTACGGAAGTGGCTCGGCGGCAGCTCCTTCCTGAGAAAGACCGCAATAGGTAAATAATGTCGCTTCTCAGATAAAGCATCGGAGTTTTGCCCATACGAGGGTGGAAGTAAGCGCCAGAAAAGTTGGAAGATGTAGTATCGTTTGCCAAAAGTAAATACACCACGGTGATTCCCTTCTTGCCCCAACTTTTCGTAGCTCATCTCTGCATCAAGTCTCTGGCTGACCCCAATTGCGTTAAAAGTCTAATGGCAGTCACTCCGTTAAACTAAAGGTCCACATGTTGGCGCTCCTGTTGTCTCAGCCTGATAGGCTTGGCTGGAGATTTTCGTAGAGGCCTTTGTCCTGCAGTGGACACAACCAGGCTGCATATGATCATGATGGTGACAATGGTTCTGGTGGTGTTGCTAGCGGTGGTAGTCGTGGTGTTGATGATGATGATGATGAAAGACACCATTCAATGTAATTGTCGATCGCGAGAAAAGACACACACTGCAAAATATATTTTCTGAGAAAAATTCGAATTTTTCTACACCTGCAAATTTTAGCTGTGAATGAGGTTGAAGGACGAAGTTGTTCTATTATGCAGACACCTTTAGGCGAATGAGCATGCCACCGCCCTATGTGCCGCTGCGCTATTTTAAAGTGGTTAGCACGTGCACAATGCCTGGGCTGTCACTTAAAATAAAGTCGATTTCGATTTTTCTAAACTATCAGGACTTTTCTGGGTCCATTTCCTATTCTTTCGTTTGTAGGAGAATGTGTTCATCAATCACAGATTATATCTCTCCGCAAGTCCCCCCAGCAAATCTCGTCCACTGTGGCGAAAGTCTATTGCAAAGTTTCCTACTGACATTTCTCCGATTTGCTTCTTACCGACTTTTGCGTTAAAGTAACCCATCACAATCGTGAACTGGGCTGTTCCCTTCTTCGTGGCTCACTCCCCGCCATCGTATATAAGGTCTATTGCTTCATGATCGTAGCTAGTTGTGGGCGTGTGGGCGTGTGGGCGTGTACTATGTTTAACCTGTAACGCGTATTTAGCTTGGCCACAACGGCTGTGGCTTTTTTGTTGATGCTGAAGAATTCTTCCACGTTGCCTGCTAATTCTCTTGGAGTCCTATCTAGCCAAACATATGCCCGCTAGCCAGCTCCATGAGGCCTTCCCCGGTTCTTCTAACTTCGCTTTAACCATATAATATTCTACTTAATGTCCGAGAGGTCCTGTAGTAGTACAGCTAGGCTTCCCTCATTACACAGGGTTCGTGCTTCGAACGTTGCGAGGGTCAAGTTCCAAAGGCGACGTAGAGGTTCTAATTAAAGTTGGGATCAGCGATCATAGTATGATTAAGTGCGAGGTAAGCCTAAATTTCAAAAGAGAAAGAGGGAAACTAGTGAAAAGAAAGAAACTCTGCATGGAGACAGTCAGGACGGAGGAGTTAAGGTAAGTCCCCAAATCAAATTTGCGCTTCTAAGCGAGGAGAACAGAGATAGTACCGACGTGGTAAATAACAGCCGAACAACGGCAATTACAGAAACTGCCGCAGCTGAGGAAAAAGCAGCATTTAGGAAAGAAACGGGAAAACTGATCAAGATAACAAAAGAACTAATTGCGAAATGTAAGAAACTGAAGGTGTCAAGTGCGATGGGCGAAGCTGAGTTAACAGAGCCGTCTAAATTGATTCACAGAAGTAAAACAAACGCCATTAGAGCATATAACATGGGAATTATCCGGGAGACGCTGCAAATAGGAGGAAGTTTGAAAGCAACTAAGAGGAAGCTTGCCGTCGGCAAAGATATAATGCACTCAAGGACAGGCAGGGTAACATTACGCAGAACATCAGACTGTACGCCAGCGACGTTAGATACGGTGAAACTATTGAGAGTACAAGCTTAACTTGCGATATACCACAAGTCACTAAAGAGGACGCAGGAAAGCCTCTCAAGGACATAAAAACAGGAAACTCTGCAGGCGACGATTGCATAACCGTAGATTTCTTGAAGGAGGGAGGAGATATAGTACTGGAAAGCTCGCTGCACTACTTTCAGAATGCAAAAAAGGCTTAAAAAGTGCCCATAACATGGAAAAACGCCAACGTTATTCTGATTGATAAAAATGGAGATACCAAGCGCCTTCAGAATTGCAGACCCATCAGCCTAATCTCAGTTATTTAGAAGCTGTTTACTAAAGTTATAGTTAAGCGCACTGGAGACAGCCTGGATTCCCAACAACCCAGGGAGCAGGCTTGGTTTAGGAAGGGGTACTCAACCACAGATAACATCCATGTTGACAATAAAGGGATAGAAAGATCCGCAGAATACACTAAACCCGCTTACATGGCATTTATAGACTAAGACAAAGCGTTCGATTCTGTACAAACCTCAGCTGTGCTGAAAGCATTAAATATCCAGGGAATACAAGAGACCTACCTCATACTTCTAGACGACGTATAGAAGCGATGTACGGACCGGTTAATACTACACAAGCAAAGCGATAAAGTCTCCATCCAAAAGGGAGTAACAACGGGATACACTATTACGCCAAAACTGCTCACAGCATGTCTGGAGCGGCTATTCAGAAAGCGTCAATCATAAAGCATGGCCGTGGGACTAAAAATAA
Source organism: Haemaphysalis longicornis (assembly GCA_013339765.2). NCBI lineage: Eukaryota > Metazoa > Arthropoda > Arachnida > Ixodida > Ixodidae > Haemaphysalis > Haemaphysalis longicornis. The sequence continues at coordinate 113,940,538 of CM023455.1, forward strand.
ATTAGAGTAAGTTTAAAGTAATAAGGAATAATCATGCCGCTAGCGCCCTCTTCCGCGTAGGAGCCGAAGCGCTAGAACACGAACTGCAAAAATATAATTACGTTGATCAAACGGTTAGTGCTGACTCCAACCACGAGAGAGAAATGCGGCGTAGAATAGGTATGGGCTGGGGATCACTCGGCAAGCACTCTCAAGTAATGAAAAGTAAGCTACCTCGCTCCTTCAAAAGAAAAATTGACCAGCGCATATTGATGGTGATGAATACGGAGCTGAAACTTGGCAACTTACTAAGCAACTAAAACGCAAGCTCAGATCGGCCCAACGGGCCATGGAACGAATAATGATAGTAACACTTAGGGACAGGAAACTAGATTCGTGGATCATGGAACAAACTCGAGTAGACGATATCTTAGTTTAAGTAGAGAAAAATAAATGGACTTGGGCTCGCCATGTAGTGAGACGAACCGACAACCGCTGGACAATTAGGCTAATAGAGTGGATACCAAGAGATCGGTCTAGAAAGGGGAGGCCAACAACACGAAGAAGGGATTAAATACGGATATTCGGTGGCCAACAGTGCACTCGAGCGGCTCAGGGCAGGAGCTGTTGGAAGTAAAACGGTAGAGGCCTTCCCCCAGCAGTGGGCCTGAGTAGGCTGTGTATGATAATGATTATCATGATGATGATGGTGGTGGTGGGGGGGGTGTTGGTGGTAGTGGTGGAGGTGGTAATGAGACGCACGCCCTTACGAGCTCGATTCAACGTGCTGACACGCTTGTGTGCCACCTCGCGACGGCGAAAGACGCGGCGTGAGTCGAAACGAGCGTAGCAAGAAACGAGCGGTAGCAACGAGTGGTAGCAAGATGAAGTTTGAGGAGCGGCTTCTTGACAAGAAGGACGAAAAATGGGCCGCGGAGGTGCTTAAGGACGTGTGTATGAGGAGCATGGGCACGCGGTGGAGACGGAGGAACAGACAGCTGACCAAGCGGTACGGAGAGTCGGTATGTAAGGTATACACAACAGGCATCGGCATTTCTTCGCATGGCTGCAACACGTGGGCAATGGCGGTGAGAGGGCGAAAAGTGCGGATATATATTGATGTGTTTTTCCAATAAAACTAGTTGAAAGGAGCCCTCCGTGGTGTCTCTGTTCTCTTTTTTTTTTGTCGTCGTCCGCATGCGCTGTGAATTTTCCTGCAATTCAACGCCAACTCGCCCAGGACTCGTTACAATAACCGTTAGCGGTCCATTTTGTTGGACACCGACGCGAAGAAATTCAGTCTCCGGGAAATTTACGGGCGTGTGTGCAAGGACGCGGTGCCAAACTTTCAGAATGAAAGCTAATCGAGATATAGGCAGCACAATTGCGTTCTGAAAAATCACCTCCCATAGTGCAAATAAACATAAATCCATGTAAGTCTCATTAGAAATGATAGCGCTATTTCACTGGCGTACGAAACCGATTTCTGCGCTCTGAAAATGCGCTTTTGAAACATCCGAACGGTATTCCAGCCAGTCAAGGTTCAACCATTCGCATCAGCCTCTATAGCGTCACTCATGCAAGCACCGACTGTTTTATAGTAATTACATAATTTCTATTGACTTCAAGATAAGACCCATCGACATAGCCGTGCGCTGCTTTAACCCCCCCCTGTGTGTTGTCACGTGTGGCCAGCTATAGGGCTATTTTGTTGTGTGTTTTAGTGGCTTTGGCTGTCGGCGTCTCCTGTCGTCGTCGCCGTAATCGTCTTCTCATGTAGTCGCGGTACTAAAACACTAGGACACTCGTTTACGCCTCGCACTGAAACGCTTCGTAACGGCGTACTAAAAAAACACCGGGACACTCTTTACGCCTCGCACTGAAACGCTTCGTAACGCGTACTAAAAAAAACAACCGGGACACTCGTTTTACCCAGACCTCGCCGCTAGGAGCTTGCGGGCGTCAAAGACATGAGTCTTGTTAGCAACGCTGTATACCTCTACCCTCAGCGGTTTCATCTCCGTTAGTAAAAATGCCAAGGCACCAAAAATACACCTTTAAACTGCATGTTTCGCCCCTCCCCAGGTTTCAAGTTAGGGGAGATGGCCCGGATTTTTTTTTTCCAAGATACCAGTAGCGTGCGTTTTTTAGTGAGCCCTTTAACTTCCGCCACTTTAACATACTTTTTATCAGCTTACCGCTATATTGCATGGCATCAGATTAAATTTACTTGGTTTCCAGCAGGTGCTGGCAAACAGCAAAATACCCAACCACATGCACCTTCTAAGCACCGCATGATTCAGGCAACAGCCGCTTAAAGGGGACATGAGGACAAAATACAAGTTTGCTTTATTAAAACGATTTCATGTTTGGCAGTGCTTCTAGCGCTAGCCCCGCAGCAAATGATGCCGTATTCACTGAGAAATTGATCAATTTCGGTTAAAATTTCAATTCTCCCGCCAATTCGTGCGTTTTCGGGACGTCAGCAATGAAGTCATAAGCGCGCGTGTACTAACGAACTTGCACTGCGTGTTTCGGCTGCAGCGCTGCTTACCGTCAGTCTTCCCAGATGGCGCTACCGTACTCATGCACGGAAATGGGCATATTAGTTCTTTTTGGTAAGATGACACGTCATCACCCCGGTACAAATGGGAAACCAAAAGCAATCATCATCATCATGGACCGTTGTCTGCCGTTTCTTTGTTTGTTTTACCGTATTTGCACCTAGCTTGTTTTTGTTATTGTAGAAAGTAATCGTTTCGCGAAACGGGGTCGCGTAAGACAACGTCGCTTACGCCAATCGGTCAGTGCGTGCAACAGAACTCGTAAGCGGCGGACTTCTGTGCGGCTAAAACAAGCATAATGCGCGCAGTACCAAAAACTGTACGCATCGGTACTTCTATTTTTACGTGCGCTTTCGTAAATTCCACTGCTTATCCCCCCATTCTTACTGCTATAAAAAGAATGTGTCCGACGTTTAAGCCCAAATACCTCGTTCGGCAAGCTTATCAGGCCTGCCTAATATGCGTTTGCTTTCGCCGGCCTCCGCCAATCGCAGAGCTGACAGGTATGACATCATCGGTTCTGTTGCGGGAAATGAAGTAGTGGGTCGCATGGCCATTCCCTTTTTTTTTTCCTAATTATATAGCTTATTTGAGCGAGGCGTGTGTTAAAACTGGTGTCAGTATTATTCTAACGAGGCAATCTTTCGAATGATCCAAAGTTGTGTTTTGTCTTTATGGCCACTTGAAGACCAGTCGGCGCGAGCCCTCCCCCTATAGGGTGCCTCAACATCACCGGATCATCTTAAAGAACCACTGTGTCATGCTAGCCATGCTGATTGTGCACCCTGCAGAGGTAGACATGCCAGTCACAATGATATAGTCCCGAAAAACCAACCAGAAGACAGTGCCGGTAACATGTTTCATGTTGCCGGTAACATGTTCACAAATATGTTTACAATTCAGCTCACTCAAAGATACATCTTAAAGTTCCGACTAACATTTCACGTAGAGTAAATAACCAACATAGTTTTTCCCGCCAGTACGGTAAAACAGATGCATTTAACTTGTCCGCACTTCCCATGGCCATCAGGCTTTGGAACGGTCTTCCTGATAACATTGCGGCCGAATCTAAGGGCGACGCATGGAACGGTCTTCCTGATAACATTGCGGCCGAATCTAAGGGCGACGCATTCCTAAGGGCGACACCTTCTTCATGCTCACTTTTTTTCGTAATACAGTACCAATCTGTTATCACTGTTTTATGTGAACTTGTGTATCATTTTTTTTGCATCAGGTATCTGTTTACCCATGCTTGCTTTTAATCTTGAATGTGCGGAATTTTAGTCTTAGTTCGTGCAAGATATAGCACACATTATCTTTGTATTTTCCGTTTCTCTAGATATGTATTTACGGCTAATTTCTTGTATAATGTTTTCTTGGACTGTGGTTCTTTGTAGTTCCTTTTTGAAAATCTTGTTAATGTCGCACATTTCATATGTACCCCCCTTACTCAATGCCCTGTCAGGGGCCTGTAAGGTACTTTAAATAAATAAATATCCTTACAGCTAAAGCGCCGGCTGCCGGTAGTATATCCACTTTCTTAACGAAATGGGTGCCTACCTTGGCCGGTGCTTCTGGGGGCTCAATTTCCGGCACAGCAGGCGGTACAGCAGGCGCAACGGCAGGCGGTACAGCAGGTGGAACGGCAGGAGGAACGGCTGGTGGAACGGCTGGTGGAACGGCAGGCGGCACGGCTGGCGGCGCAGCAGCCGGCGGTGCCGTTGGCTGCACTGCTGGGGTCATTGCTGCGGACCTTGCTTGTCGGCCCTCCGACCCCCTGCTGCACTGTGGGACCCCTCGTGTGGTGCGTGGCTATGCGAGAGATTGGTCTTGAGGCAGGCCTCAACGCGGAATTAACCAGTAACCTCGCCTTTTTTAGCCGTTAAACCCCGAGATAAGAAGTTCGCGAACTTCCCCTATTTAGTCTGCTCGTTCCGCCCAAGGAAAGCAAGAACCAATGCGTCGTTTCGTACGAGTGAGGATAAAATTTGGGGGGAATTGCCCAAGGCTATAGCACATGGGAAAAACATGCACCGGATACCAGTCATGATAGCACGGGGGCCAAACCCAACCGCGGAAGTTCCGTGTTTTTTTTTGGATCCGGGTGACGGCAGAGAGCTTCCTTCTTGTTAATCAACTCGTGCTTGCGTCTTTTACATTCCTATTACTTTTCGACGATTCAGTTGCAGGCGCAATGTGTGTTCTTGATTTATTTTCAACTTGGACACATACCCGGGGAGGAAGGATGGAGCGTAACTTTTGACCCCAGAAGAAATGGCTGACCAGCTTCGTTGGCGAAGCAGATAGCGCGCCCGCTTCCCGATCATTTAGGTGCAATCGAATACAATTGCATTGACGCAACTTTTGCGCTCATCCCGTAGCATGTGGTTTTTCCGAGCAGCCGTAGCATCCACGACAACCCGCAGGTATTCTATAACATGGCTGGTGTAGTGTGGCTTGACGCCAGCGCCGCCTTACAGGGTGGAGACACCGTTTCAATGGTCCCGTGCCTTCGCTATTGGGTCAAAATGCTAAACACGCTGTTCTTTTCCTTTCTCACAAAACTCAGCAACACGAAACAGATAAGATGGTTTAAACTTCGCCAGTAAACCGCATTGCGGCGATATTTGCCCCGCGCTTTTGATACAATCACTTGCTGCGGCAGCGAGCGAGTGACCCAAAAAATCCCCGCATTACCCCGAGGGGAAGAATGTGAAAGTGCGAATGCACGAGTTGAATTTGCGCGGTTCGGTAATGTTCGCGAAAGAGAGATCACACACACACACACACAACTACAAAGAAAGAAAAATGCATTTATTCACAGACACCTATTTGTGTTGTCGTTGTACTTGATTGCTAGACCGGATCTTAGCTTTGAAATTTCGTGCCAGTACTCCTTTAAGCGGGTGCATTAGCCCTTCTCACGCCCGATTCCTGGCCAATCCCCCACGTGGGTATGTGTCATGTCAGCGGCCAGGCAGCGCGCGCCCATCTCCCCCCGTTGCCAAGGAAGACGAGGAGATTCCTGGCCAATCCCCCACGTGGGTATGCTATACGGACATCGCCGGTGGACGCAGGTTCAGGGTCGCTTAAGAAGTGCATTCGCACTTAAAAAGGCGGCGCGAATTAAGCGTGTTTCCACCCTGTACGGCGGACGCGCGTGAATCGACTAACCCTAGGCTGGTGCCTGCAGCAGCGCCGTCCGCTTGAATCGGAGATATTTAAAACTATGTGATTACCTTTTAGCGTGCTGGCCGTGCTGACAAAAGCACGATTTAAATCGGCCGTAAAGCAAAAATAAAAATGTTCTATATGAAGCACCCAGCCTTTGGTAACGTAATGCTCTATTCAAGCCACGAAATAAGTTTTCAACGCAAAAGTGTTCTATTCCTGGATACATCAAGATTTCACTGACGTCATATCCGTCACGGAAATGACGCTACTACCACGAAGCAAGCGGCCTGTAAAGGGTGTACCTTCCCACACATGGTCTCCTTCCGGGGAAGCAACCTTTTGTACTAAGGAGGGCGTTACACTTAGGTTTGATCGTTTTCAGGTTTTATTGTTTAACACAAAACTGCTTTATTCCGGGATACACCAAGATATCACTGCCGTCATATCCGTCACGGAAATGATGCCAGTAGACCTTTGCTGAACAGACCCGCTAGCAGGGCGTCGCTCGCCAAGCACACCCACAAGACAGCCGGCGACCCGCAAATCCCGCTCCTTTCGCTGCAGATTTTGCTGCACATTTCACTTTCCTGTTTTACCGATTCCTGTGACAGAGGAATCAACCACAGTTTTTTTAACCCAAAATACGCAGGAAATACTAGACAAGTTTCGAATTTTACGCTACAGTGTCGTAATATTACTAAAGGGGACATTCGGCTGGCAGTAAAAAACGTAGTTACAGTGTGTTACCCGTCCTTTAGCACACAAGTCATTCGACCAGAGTCAACTAGAGACGCCACTAAAATCGCCCAGGCCTTTTTTTTTTTTTTTTTTTTTGCGGTGGCTTTGGTCGGCAGTCACCGATAGCAGCAGCAAGATTCTGTGGCGCCGTAGAGGAACTGCCCAAAAGCGGCTGTTCCTAAACCCTCGATTAACTCTTTGAAATTTTCAATAAAATTGGCGTCATACTACTTGGACGAAGCAGTGTGTGACGGCCCTGAAGAGGCTCAGTCACTGTTTCCCGTTTGGGTGGGCCCACTCAAAGTTGAGAGGAAAAGAGACACACGAACTGGTATCAACAGATAACGGTTAGGTTTAATCAATGAGGGTTTAAACGGTGCCGGCTCCATTGCCGGTCTCGGGGACGGTGTAGCGTCGGCGCTCGTCCGGCTCCTGGTCCTGTAGAAGCATGTCAGGCGGATGGCAGGTTATGGGCAGTGGAGGCGAGAACCTTTGCTCTTGCGCCGAGGTGCTTGGGAGGCGCCCACTCACCCCTGGATCGGGGGCTCCAGCTACCGAAGCGGGGAACGCGTACTCCGCTGGGCTGCGGAGGAGATCTCGGAGTGCAGCTGCGGGCCCGCTGATCCGTGTTGGCGGAAGATGCTGGAGCGGCGTCTTCCCCGTCTCACTTTCGGGCCGGAATGCAAGAGCGGGCTATCGGATTTCTACTACGGCGACTTCCTCCGGCGGATTCGCTTGGTGTCGGGTGGAGAAGGGGACCCCGGGGGTCTGTCTCGACGCCTTCTATATCGCCCGCGGGTTGCGCGGAGACAAGGGATGGCGCGTTGGGGAGCAAATGAGCTCCGGCCGGTCACAGTTAGCTCCCCATCCGTACGGGATGCCTCAACCAGAGTTGCGGGTGCTTCAAGGGCGGCTTGGGCTTTTCTCCGCGAAGGACGGCATTGTAAGCATATGGAGTGGTACAAACGGTTGCACGGGCGGCAACGTCCGAACGTCACAAGTGGTATTGAGAATCCGAACGTCTATTTGGTCTTCTTGGTCCTTTCAAAGAAGGCGAACCGCGCGGTTGTCCCTTCCAACTCTTAGCAAACAAAAAACATGATGCTTCCGTGCCAACCCGAATTTGGTATCAGCCTGCTGGTTGGCCCACCAAACCACGGCGCGAATTAACGTGTGCATGCCTACTGCTAGAAGGATCTCCGCAGGCCGCACATGCCGCGAATGAAAGAAAGCGTGTTAAGGGTCATCCCTATACGAAGACAACAGGAAAAGAACTGAAGGCCACGCAAGCCAAGCTAAGCCACGCAAGATGGCGCTGTGGGTGACTCGATCAAATACTTTGGTGAGATCCAGCGCAAGAATCGCAGCAGTATCAAGTCGGGTTGAAGGGTTGATTACCTCACGGGAAAGTTGAAGAAGGACATCTTGAGTAGAAAGTCCAGGGCGGAAGCCAATCATCGAGTGTGGAAGAGCGCTTGTGGAATTCAGGTGAAGCGTTAGGCGGGCGAGAATGATATGCTCTAGGACCTTACCGACACATGAAGTTAGAGATATGGGTCGGAGATGATCTATATATAGTAAGGGGCTTTCCAGGTTTTGGGATAAGCGTGACCTTGGCATGTTTCCATTCGGAAGGAAGTGTCCCGCGTTCCCAAAAATAATTGAAGTATCGCGTGAGAGCCGATATTGAGGGATCGTCCAGGTTGCGCAGCATTTTGTTGGTTACACCGTCTGGCCCCCGTGCCGAGCCTGGGCGAATAGCCAGAAGAGCGCTGCGCACTTCCGCCTCCGTGATGGTGGAATCTAGGTTATGATTAGGTGATCCATGATGTGGTGGAAGTGGCTGAGAGTCTCCCGTGGGAATATATAAGGAGCAAGCTCTATCCATTAGTTCCTGGTTTGTACCCGGGAATTTTTGTATGATCGCTGTGAGCCGATTACCTTGTTCTGTTTTTGTGCGAGTGGGGTCCAGGAGGAATCTCAAAAAGGACCAGGTTCTCCGCATACCAAGGTTGGCCTTTCATGTTGTTGCATATTTCGTGCCACTGACTTTGAGCAAGTTGTACAGAATAGTTCTCTATTTCTTTATTTAGGTGAGCAATTTTCAGTTTTAATTTTCTGTTGCGCTTATTTTTCCGCCATCTGCGCTGGATGCTTCTAAATGCATTTTGTAAGTGTTGCAAGTGGGAATCCACCGTTTCGGATGGAGTGCCGGGGTCTACAGGAGTGCTCGTGGTTCGTGCGTCGGTAAGGAGCTGCTTTACCCGCTGTTCAAGACCCGAAGGGGTGATTTCTGGAGGCTCGTGGGCTTGCCGCACCTCGCGAAATTCATTCCAGTTTGGCAGATGTGTCTGCCGTGGACGGGGCATAAGGGGGCCTTTTAAATGTACATCAGTTTGGAGAATAAAGTGATCGCTACTTAATGAATAATTGGTGTTAGACCAGCATGCGCTGGTGACGTTATAAGTGAAGGTTAGGTCTGGGGAGGAATCTCTCTGTACGCTGTTGCCAATTCTAGTGGGTGACATTGGATCCGATTCTGTAGTAAGCCGATGTGCTTGGATGTGATCCCAGAGGAGCCTGCCCTTGCGAGAACAGTGAGGGTATCCCCACGCGGTGTGTAACGCATTGAAGTCGCCGACAATAATAAGAGTATGAGGCCCTACTGTTTGCTTAGTGAGAGTAAACAAGCGGCTAAATGTGTTTCCTGTTGAACGAGGGCCACTGTAGATGTTGAGAACATATAGGCGCTCAGCCCCCGTTTACTTGGGTAGAGAACCACTAAATCGTGGGGAATAGAAATGCTATCAAATTGTATCCGTTCGGCAGGGATATTGCGGTGGACTAAAACAGCTGTAGCATGGTTATTATTGCTCTGAAAAGCTCTGTAACCTGTGAGATTGGCCATGGTACCTACTTCTTGCAAGGCTATCACATTAGGGGGAGATTCGGCTGACTGTATCAGGAGTTGTAAGACACGCCGTTTACGACGGAATCCCCTGCAATTCCACTGTCAAACCCGAGTGGACCCCATGTTGTTACTGAGAGGCGGGGTTGTAGCTGGGGTTGGGAATAGGGATAGGGATAGGGGCGGAGAGGGAATTGATTTTATTGACAATGTCCCGTATGCTTAGGTGTAGCGTTCAGGTGTAGAACGCTACACCTATGAGATCTGTAGCGTTCAGATCTGTAACGCTATGAGATCTGTAGCGTTCAGATCTCATATCACAGCGCAGGGCTTCGATATTGGCGTGCAAGTTTGTTACACTGGTTTGAAGTGTCTCATTAATACTCAAGTATTCGGCTTTCTGTACCGTTAACGCCTGCTTGCAGGAAGCCTCAACCTGAGTGGTGTGATTCGTGACTGATTCTTTAAATGAGGGAAGGACGGATTCGGGAACAGAGTCGCTCGACACCGCCTTACGCTTAAGAGGGGGAGGAGTGGGCAAGGCGGAAGTGTCCTGCAAGGCGGAATCACGCGCTTTCAGGGCTTGGTTCTCCTGGCGGAGAGCAGCGTTTTCCTGCCTGAGGAGGGAGATTTCAGCCCGAATCGCGTTGAGCTCTCTAAGTATATCGGCGGAGGAGATTGGGGTAGGAGGGGAGGAGTTAGATGAGTAGTGGGCGGTAGCGACGCGGCAGCTCACCTGTGAGTCCGGAGCGGCTCGTTGTACACCGGCAGGCACATGTCCATGTTTGGGAGGAGGCTTCAGTGGAAGGCCCGCGTGTGCACAAGTCGCGGGTCCTGGCGATCGATCGGATCGTCGAGTAAGTCCATCCGGAGGCACGGACGTTGACGCTTGTTGCTTCTGCTGGCCTTGCTTGTGACTCAAAGATTGTCCCGCCGAGGCGATCTGAGCATAGGTGGGAGCTTTTCGTCGCGGTTGGTATCGACGCGGGCAATCGGCGGAGCCAGTGATGTGGGGTCCTTCGCAGACAATGCACTTCGGGGTGCACGGATGAGATTCGACGGGATTGGTGGCCCCACAGCGAGGACAGCGAGGGGGATCACGGGCTTTGGGGCACACATCCTGTCGATGGCCGGGGGACCAGCAAGTAAGGCACGCCTCAGTCTTTCGACGAAAAGGCTTGCAGCGGTACAGTGTGGAGCGGTACCGGATCCATAAAGGGACTTTGTGGCCGTCGAATAATATTTGGGCCATGTTGGATGAATTCAGGCGCTTGGCGTCCAGGATGGGGAGATCGGGGTTGTAATTGCATATGCTGTCATGCACTTGTTGGGGGGTATCATCTTCGGGTATATTAAATATGACTCGTGTGACCGTGTTGGCTGGAGCGGCCACGTGTGTGGAGATCTCATATTGGAGCCCACGAAGCGAAAGGACGTCAATGCTCGCGTACCTGTGGGCGCGTTCTTCCGATGGTGTGCTAACTATAACATAGTTAGCAACATACTGGGGTCGTATTTGGTCCTCTGTGTTGGGTGGAATTCCTGCCTGGGCTTGAATAGCATCAGCGAGGGTAGCTTGAGGGACAGAAGTGAGGGCCAGTCTACCACGCGGGCGCAGGACGATCTTGATATCATCAGCTGGGAGCGGCGTCACCGGCGATGTGCGTTGCGCTGGCCGCCTTCGCTGAGATCGCTGAGTTGAGGGGGTTGCAGTGGGGCTTACTTGTTTATCAACGATGGAAGAGTCAGCATGTAGAGCCCGCTGACGGCGGTGAACTTCTGCCCAGCCAGGCCTTTCAAACTCCGCGGGGTCCATCTCTTCTCCTTCGACGACGTTCTCCATGAGCGAGATTTGGCCGTGGCGCGCTGCAGTTGTCGGCAAGGGGCGCACGTGCAGCAGCGGCGCCGAGGCGAGGATGCTAGGCCTGATCAGGTATAGCAGAGCCGTTGGCTCGGTGCTGAATTCAGGATCTCGTTGGCGTGCTCAAAATACACCACGTACCACAAGAATGGTGTCCAGGGGGTCCCCGTGATGTACCGAACGCCGGAGTGTACAATTCGTCGCCAAGGCAGGCGATTTGCCTGCGGGACAGGGTCAGTAGTCAGAGCCGATGTGCGGTGCGACTGCAACTCACGGCCCCCTAGCGGGATTTTTGATGCACCAAACGCCGTATAATTCGAAAGCCAATTTCTCTCGTTATTTGTAGCACATCGCCTTTCCTTTCTGCTTCTCTGTGAAATTATGTTAAACCAAAAGAGGGCTACATGACCCCCTGTGCCTTAGCGAAACATTCGTCGGCTTTCGTCGCCCTGGTAGTATATGCGTCAGCTTCGGCATGAAGACATCATCTGACCTTCGTTCGAAAAATTCCGCCGAATGCTTCATACGAAGCCCCTTCCCATTTGATTACCGGTACGCCGCTGTCAGGTTTCCGTAAGTTCCCCTTGACTGCCGCCGAGTTCCGCGCCTGCTAACGTTTATTCCGGAGGGCTTTTACGCATGTCAATATCTGAACCCCGACAAGCTTTACAGATAACGAACTGCTCATGCGGCAGCGCCAACGTGACCCAGCTCGACGAGCAAGTACTCGGTACAGACGGCTCTCTTCTCCAAGAGCGCAAATTTTATTTCTCAACATCGACAGATTCGCCTCGCTGGAAATAAAACCCGTGACTGGTGAAACAATATTTTAATAGCCGTAACAATATTTTAACAAGCCGTCAGTTTGATGTTGCAGGAAAAAATACCAAAAAAATGCGAGCGCTCGTGAGCGCGGGCCTCGCGGTGACAGCCGAGCGTCCCCGGCACGCACAGTGCCTTTAGCAAATAAAAACTGCCAAAAGCCGAGGAGCTAGAAAATGACGAGTGCTAGCGAGCAAGTCCCTCGCGGCGATTGCCGAGTCACCGGCACGCGCAGTGGCTTTAGCAAAAAAAGTAACTCCAGTGCTGTCGTCAAGTGCTACCGTGCATGTAGAGAAACTCCAATGCTAATGCTAGAGTTGAAAAGACACCCTGCTTGGGAGAGTTCACGGCGGCCACCGCGTTCATTTTTAGACATCATAGGTAATTGGAGACATGGCTACGAGTGTGCCAATCCTCCCCGAGACGACTTGAAGATCCGCCACTGCTGCCTCGAGTCGACGATGAAGATCTGGTGGAAGACTACGATGCTGAGGATGACTTTGCATCCACCACTCGCCGCGAAAACGACGACGACCTCTTCGATGCATATGACGACCATTACTAGCTCCGCAAAAACTATGCAAATAAGCACTGATCCTGAATCAACTACGTTTCCGGCAATGCTCACATACAACAGCTTCGTCGTTCAAGTTTTGTGCGTGAGTGCAAGCGTCCCTGATTTTTTTAATACTAATCGATATTTATGAATGCCTATGATGCCAATAAGCCCCAACCTCCTGCTAGCTATGAAAACTTCAACGTATACAAGTAAACCACTTTAGTACTTTACCTGCCTCCTCGAATAGCATATTCCATATGCAAGCGTCTCTGTACATACAAACTTTCAATCATTTTATCGACTCTTCGTTCACATTAAGGTGTCTTCCTTTTGTGTGAAGCTTCGTCAGCCCACGTACAAAATTTCACGGGCAAGATTCGGAACATGTGCAAAAAGAACTCAACCAGGGACATCCTGTGTGTGGTAGCGCCCTCATTTTGTGCGCGAAAACAAGGGGCTTTTGCAGAGTGAGCTACACTGGCCGAGGTTGAGCAGTTTCGGTGGCTCCTCGAGAGCTGTGCTGCGCATGCGCTAGGAGCAGTGACGTCACACGGCGCACAGCTGGCGCGGCGGATCCGCAACCGTCACGCGCGCCTCGCCGGTCTGGCGTTCCCGAGGAGTGAAGTCGTAGCCGCGGCAGACGCACTGGCGCCGGCGCGTGCCCAGCTGTGCGCCTCCGTTGCTTAGCAGCCAAGTCTGACGCTGTGCCGGAGCCGCTTGATAGCGCCCCTCATTTTGTGCATATGCGCAGAGGTATTAGTGGGCGTATGCATATATCGGGGCGTTTTCCAGCGTGAAATTGCTGCTCTGTGGTGCAGAAGAGCGGAGAAGCTTAGCTCACGCTACGTATATCCTGGCATAGCCGAGCTAAGCCACTGCTATTTTTTCCGGCCGTGGCAGCAATTAAGACGCGAACTTATACTTCGGAGGCTCTTTCATTCGCAAGACTTGAAGCTACGTTTGTAGCGCTTCTTTGGAATGGCCTACAAGACCAAATAATTTCGAAGTTGATATGACAGCCCGCTATAGTCAATTCCTGCAATGACAACAGTACTTATTTTTATGATGACATTTGCAGCCACTGCTATGGTACCGAAGTGACGGGAGACTTATGAACATAGATTCCTTTAGGCGTGCTACTGGTGGTCTTCCAGGTGAGGCTGTAGTAATGCCGTTGGTGTCTCGTGGGATAAGCGCGAAAACTATTGTCGCTTCCTCGGCTTGGAGTGGGTTCTTTCGGAGACTGTTACTCCTCAATGTTCCAAAACAAGCCTCTAAATCCACAAAAACAACCGCATTCAAGCGCAGGAATCCCGGATAGCTTTCACGCTTATCCAAAGAGACGCCAAAGGCATCATCGCGTATTCGCAGCCAGCCTGCCGCAACTTTAAAAATGGCTGGTAGCACATCACAACGCTCCGTGACGTCAATGAAAGACCGCAGACGACACCACTCAGGATCCCATAGGTACCAGATCGCAGAGGACTCCCGTACAACAAGATTGCCAACCTTGTGCTCGAGATTTAACCAACCGAGCGAGTGCGATGAAGCCGCGCCGGAGCACACGCATTATATAACCTCTTAGCAATAAATCCCGCAGCCCTATAGGCACTCGAGCAAGCCATAGTGCCCTCCACTCACAAATCGCAACTAATGAACCTAAAAATATATTTCTTGCTCTGCATTTTAATACCGTCGAATAAGACTCTTCAGAATGCACCTGTTCGACCAAAAATCTTTTCCCCCGCTTGGCCACTTCTGTAGAACACCCGGGACCTTTAAATACACAGTAAGGGGTTCCGAAAAATCTTCATAGGCCTTCCAAACTTTCATCTTTCTACAGAGTTTTGGTGGAAAGACTGGGCGAGCTCCAGCACCGAAGATCGAATGCGCTGATCACGAGGGCTGTCGACGCGACCCGAACTTGCGGCATCCTAGAAAGGCGACACCTCTTTAAAACCCTTTGAAGGTTCGCATAAAACGTTTATACCCTTCCTCTCCCCCTCTCCCTCCCTCTCTCTCTCATTCTCTTCCTCTCTCTCTCAGTTGTACGCAACAACGAACAGTCACGTACAATATTGCGCGCGCAGAAACCTCGGTACAAGAAAAAACTATTCATTTAAACCCAGCGCCGACCCCGCAGCAGGTTGCACTCCCCTCATGGTGAAAAGGCTAAGCGCAATGACCCCAGATAAAAGATGAAATAACAATGACGACAGAACAAGAAACCACGCATATAGCGCATGAATAGCAGATGAAAAGGACGAATGATCGTATACGTTCAGAAGTGATTCCAGTCCAAGCTCGTACAGTGGCATTGGAAGGAGCTAAAGAAAGCCAGACAAGCACAAACAAATCAGGGGACGGGATCTCCAAACATAGGCACCTCGTGGTCTATAAATCCGATCGGGGTCGGAAAATTTGAAGTAAAATTGAGCATGCGACAAAAACAAGGTGAACAATAAGGCTTTCTAGCTTTGTATTTCTATTTCTATCTGGTTCGGCAAACATGGCCTTTAGAGAATAAATAGTAGACAAGAGTAGAAAAGATCTTTATTGAGCCGAAACTACGTGCAGTTTTTTTGTTTTTTCATATTGCTCTCAACACCTTTCTTCAGCATCATCTGATCATACACCTTTATGTTTCGCTCTGCGCCAAGATAAATAATCAAAAACAACTAATTGTCGTAGTGATATACCGTACTTATTCTAATATAAGGCGAGTTTTTCCCAAAATCTGTAGTTCCAAAGTCATACCCTGCCGTATATTCGAAGCTGGGAAATGTACTTTTTTTCTTTTTTGACTCTCCGGACTGACCGTCGCCTTATAATCTTGACCACCTTATAAACGAATAAATGCGGTAATCACTGCGGTGAATTTCTGTGGCAAAGTGGAACTCGCTGACTCTCCGCCCACCGTTTTATTTCTTATGGTGGACATGGGTTATACATGAAAAACTACGGCATGGTAATCGCGCGAAGAGCAAAGCTATTTGTTTTCTGCCCTAGTAAGTGCATTACTTCCACGCTCAAATAACAGTCGATGAGCTCGACTTTATATTTTGACGTAGTGGATATTGTTGAATGTGATCATGACAGGCTTCTTGTAAAGGTCCAAATTCGAAACATCGTAACATGAACAATGAATTCTATTTTTCTTATGCTTCCGAAGCAACTTTTTTTTTCCCATGACAATGTTTTATTTAAAATTTCCAAGAATTTCCAACGAACATGAGGCTGAGTTACCGATACTCCAGGCGCGGTGTTTAGGTTATTTTCAACGAAATATTTCAAAGTTGCGGATATATTACATGCAATGCACTTGTTGCCAATTATTACCAGTGCTCGTGACAAAAATATAGCGCAATATTAATCAAAATCATTCGCAAAAACAGCTGAAATTTGTGAAAATGTTTTTAAATTCGTGTTTTACTTGCAGAATAAATTGAAGCCAGCTAATAAATATTGTCTCCCAATGTACATTGATCCTAAAACAGGCTGTACGTGGTATGAGAGTGGTCCCTAAATCCGCCCTCATAAAATCAGTTTTTTTTTCGCTTTTATTACACGATGGACCAAAACATTTCGTACAGTATAGCCTACTTTCATCGAACCCGTATTTAACGAAATCTCGGCTATAACGAACAAATATTGGTTTCCCGTCACCATTTGTCTATTTCATTTTTATGCACCCCATTCGTGCTTCTCCACGTCCACTTCCGGCTCTCCGGTTTCCAGAAGAAGGTATTCATAATGGGTAGATCATTACGTTCTGCGACCTCCGCTAGTAGGTCCCCCCTGCTATTCCTACAGCCCAGACCATAGTTCCCAACTGCCTTGTCTCCAACCTGATTCTAGCCTACTTTAGCATTGAAGCCTCCCATAAGTACAGTACACTGTGGTTTTACTTTCTCCATCAACCCTTACTCCCACATGTTCGCAATCCAGAACATTGGATTGGGAGCAGGTGGGAGTAATGGTTAATGTAAAATACCTCAGTAACCTCAGAATTGCTGATGACGTTGCCTTGCTAAGTAACCCGGGGAATGAATTTCAAAGATAATTACCGCACTAAACAAGCAAAGAGAACCGTGGGCCTCAAAATTAATGCGCAGAAAACTAAAGTAATGATCAATAACCTCGGTAGAGCACAGCGGTTTGAGATAGGTGGCGAGGCAGTGGAACTAGTAAGCGAATATATCTACTTGGGCCAAGTTGTGACCCCGGATCCAAACCATGAGGCAGAGATAATTAGAAGGATAAGAATGGGGTGGAGTGCATTCGGCAGGCATTCTCAAATAATGAATGGCAGCCTACCATTTTCCCTGAAAAAGGAAGTGTATGACCGCTGCATCTTAGCACTTCTCACCTACGGGGCAGAAACTTAGCTTCTTACCGGTACTCACCTACGGGGCCCAAACTTGGAGGCTCACTAGAGGGTTCAACTTAATGAGCGAGCAATGTAAAGGAAGATCATAGGTGTAACATTAGGAGACAGGAAGAGAGCGGAGTGGGTCAGGGAGCAAACTGGTGTTAAAGACATATTAGTAGAAATTAAGAAGAAGAAATGGATGTGGGCAGGGCATGTAATGCGAAGGCAAGATAACCGCTGGTCATTAAGGGAAACAGAGTGGATCCCCAGAGAAGACAAGCGTTGCAGGGGGCGGCAGAAAGTTAGATGGGCAGATGAGATCAAGAAGTTTGCGGGGATACATTGGTCGTAGTTGCACAGGACCGGGATAATTGGAGATCTATGGAGAGGCCTTTGCACTGCAGGGGGCATAGATAGCCCTGATGGTGATTATTATTATTATTATTATTCTGGTATTTCTCTTGTTAAACCCGACAAGTTTCATCCTCCGTTTTTAGTTTCTTTTCCAATCTCTTTTCAACGCCGTACTGTCTCGTCAAAGAATAATGAATTATCTTGCTACTGTTATGCTCGTGGGGACTACATTGGCTTGTATGACTTCTTTTGTACATTTGATTGGTCTGAAATTCAAGATCTTCCTGATTGGGATGCGCAGGTCGAGCGGTTCACTGAGGTTGTCAAAGCGGTATGGACAAGTTTATCCCCAAGTTCAAGCCCAGCCGCTCAAAGTACCCCTATTGGTTCTCCGCAGAACTTCGTACCGCGCTTAAATTAAAGGACCGCGCCCACAGAAAGTCAAAGAGCACTGGACTTGCTAAATGGAAGGAGGAATTTCGGTCTAACCGAAAAATATGTAAAAGTCTATATGAGCGTGACAACCGCTCCTATCTAGATTCCGTGGAGAGCAGCATGAATTCCCAGCCTGCAAAATTTTGGAAGTATATCCGGTCTCGTGAAAACAACTCTTGTGATCGCATCAGCCTGGTTAATTCCTCTGGGGAACTGGTTCATGACGTCGCCAACTATTTTGCGCAGCAATTTAGCGCTACATATGGCCAGCGCGATGAGACAGTAATGAACCTTTTGTTAAACCAGGTACAAGGCCCTAGCCTTACACTATTAGACGAAAAGCTGGTTCTTGAGAGCCTAAAGCGCATGAAACCATCTTTGTCCTGTGGCCCTGACGGAATCCCTCCAGCCATTGTTAAAACCTATGGCAGTATTTTTGTACCTGTTCTAACTTCTATATTCAATAATTGTCTAAAAACAAACGTCTTCCCCCGCACGTGGAAAATCTCTCGAGTGCGTCCAATTTTAAAGACAGGCCCGACGTCTGACGCAACAAATTATAGGGCTGTTTCTCTCCTTTGTGCCTGCTCCAAGCTGTTTGAGACAGCGCTTCACAAAGTCTTATCAAGTTCAGTACAAAACTTCCTTATACCTAACCAGCATGGTTTTATATCGGGAAAGTCGACAACAACAAACCTCGCCTGCTTCATGGAGCAGGCCTCCGCAGCAGTTTCAGAGAGGGGCCAGTTGGACGTTGTATACTGTGACCTGAGCAAGGCATTCGATGTTGTCTGCCACTCGTTGTTACTTAATAAGCTTTTACTGTCTGGCGTTGATGCACCACTCGTGGCATTGTTGTGGAGTTACCTACACAATCGGTTTTGTTATGTGAGTGTTAACGGCAGGAAGTCCGCTATGTACAGGACAACAAGTGGTGTGCCCCAAGGCTCTGTGTTGGGCCCTCTGTTGTTTTCTATTTTTATAAACGATGTGTCAGCTGCAATCAAGAAGTCTTCGTTCCTAATCTATGCTGATGACATCAAAATATTCAAACGTATTAAGTCTGCTGAGGACTGTGTTTCCCTAAACAAAGATGTGTCCTTGTTCTCTAAATGGTGTTCAAAGAATAGATTAACTCTTAATCCAAAGAAAACAAAGGTCATCTCTTATAGCCGAAAAACAAACATCCTTTACTTTCCTTACACCATTGACGGCGGCGCCCTGTCTAGAGTTGATGGTATCAGAGACCTTGGAGTGCTCTTTGACAGCGCCTTAACTTTCTCGCCCCATGTCGATCAACTTACTTGGCGGGCTCTTCGCTCTCTTGGTGCTGTATGCAGATTTTCACGGGACTTTCGGTCGCCTAATTCATTCCTGAAACTATTCAAACACTTGTATTCCTCAACTAGAATATGCCTCTGTCGTATGGAATGGAACCTGTCATTCTAACAGCAAAACGTATAGAGCGTGTTCAGACCAAATTTCTATCAATATACAGGCATCGTTTTTCCTCTGGGCCTCCCGAGACTGCCTTAGCAGTATCCAGATTCCCATTGCCTGTCTCTCTGAGTTGTCGGCGAACCCGCCTAGATCTTCTTTTTCTATATAAACTGCTTCATGGTATTATCACATGCCAGGAACTACTTGCACAAGTCAGCCTTCGTGTTTCGCAAAAAACAACAAGGTTTACCCCCCCTTTCCATAATGCTACAGCACTCAACACCCATTCCCCCCTCCAAAGAGTGCAACGTCTCTATAACTGTCACTATGGGAAACTTGATATATTTCAACGTCCCCTACGGGAGTTTTGACTGGGTTGTTAGCTGTGATACTATAATTACTCTTCTTTTCGGCACTTTTTTTAGTTTTTATATGGTTTTTATGTATGAAATGTCTTCATAGTTCTTGTTTCTGGTTTGTAAGTCCAATATATTCGTGACTTTGTGGCTGTAACTGCTTCATCGACTTGTCATATATTACGGTATGCTACTTGCTTTCCATCGCACCCGATTTATTGTGATGTGTCTGGTACTTTCCATCTTCTGTTGCTGTTTTTCATAAATCAGTTCCTGTATTTTGTTTCATACATTCATGTTTAATTGAAGCTTTGTGTTTTCGCCTATATCTGCGAATACGTTTTTATGTCTGCTTACTTCACCCAACTGCTGTGACCATTGTTCCATATACTTTTGCCATTGATCCACCATTAGAGTTTCTTAATCGTCTAATTGTGTTTGGAATACCTTTTTATTATCCTTAGGGTTTTACTGCTTTTTTTTTTTCTTCGCTCGTTCTTCTTGTTGACTGTTTATATTGTGAGTTTCTGCTGTATATTAGTGCCGCATTTTGTCTTCCTCAGTGCGCCAGAACCAAGGCCTCGGCTGTTCCTGGGCACTCTAATAAACATTGATTGATTGATTGATTATTATTATTATATTATTATTATTATTATTATTATTATTATTATTATTCGTCTCCCCACGAGGTCTCCCCATGAGGTCGCCCCCCCCCACGAGGTCTCCCCACTCCGGTCTCCCCATGAGGTCGTCGTTCGCCGCAGCTGCCGCCGGTGCAGCGGGCAAAGGCGGCCCCCTCCTGTCCTCGACGAACGCTTCGGCTTTCTTAGAACGCTCCAGCGGTCAACCAGGTGCGGTGTTGAGTGATTTGAGTTGCCCATCGGACTGCCCCTTGCCTCCGCCTCTACGGTCCGACACTGCGAGTAATGGCCCGCCGGTGAACTTAGTGAAGAAAAGAAGCCCTCCTCGCGTTGGTGCATCGGAAGCTTCTGAGTTGGTTGTGGTGCGCCGACCGCCGAGCTCCAGGGCCATCTTTATTTCGAAGTTGTCGGCTAACACGACATCTGGACAACTGTTGGCCCACTTGTCGAATGTGCAAGTCACGCCATTGTCGTGCAAACGCCTTAAAACCAAGCATGACTCCTATTCTTCTTTTTGTGTAACTGTTGACGCAGAGTGTTTCAGGCGCCTGTGCGACCCATCTATGTGGCCAAAGGGCTGCCTCTTCAAGCGTTCCAAGGCAAGCTCCACCCTGGCATGGTGCACAGCTGTGAAACTTATGAGAATGACCAGTAAGAACGACACTCTCGACATCTATTATCAAAATGCTCGGGGTCTACGTACTAAGTCCTCCGAATTTCTTAGAAATGTTGTGTGCTCCAAATTTTCTACTATTGTTATTACTGAAACTTGGCTTTGCGACGATATCTCATCTTCCGACTATTTTCCTCCGACCTATGAAATTTTTAGAAGTGACAGAAAGTTAACTGGGCCCAAGCTAAAGGGTGGCGGTGTTCTCATTGCCATCGATCGCTCAGTGCAATGCGTGCGGCGTGCAGACCTCGAGACTGAGGAATCAGTCTGGCTTGAGGTAGGCCTCAAGAGGGGCGAGAAGCTGTTCATCGGTGCATTCTATATAACCCCGGATATTTTACCTGCTGAATATAATCTAAAGCTCGCATCTATTGAAAATGTTTCCAATTCACACTCCAACCATAAGCTAATTATACTTGGGGACTTCAACACCCCAGGTATTCACTGGAACAGTCTTTCATTTCAGCATAAAAACCATTATGCAGCGCAGAAATGCACCATGTTATTAGATTTTCAATCATTCACCTCCTTGCAGCAGTTCTGCCACATAGAAAACTTCTGTGGTAATGTCCTAGATGTGTGCTTCTCGAACTTGAAAAACGTACAAGTGTGTGCCTCCGAAATATCTCTTGTACACCCCGACAAGTTTCACCCCCCTCTTATTGTCTCTGTCTCTGTCTCTGTTGCTGCCCAGCATTGCTATGGTGGTGTTGACGATTGTGCAGTCCCGCGATATGCTTTCAAGCGTGGAGATTATGTTGGGCTCTATCACTTTTATTCATCTGCTGAATGGTCTAGTGTTTTTGATGTCAATGATGTTGACGAACAGGTTCGACGTTTTACCGAAATTGTCAGGAGTGGCATGGAAAAGTACATCCCTTGTTATAAGCCTGTTCATTCCAAATTTCCCCATTGGTTCTCTAAAGAACTTCGAAGTTCGCTTAAACTTAAGGACAGCGCCCACAAAAAGGCCAAGCGTTCTGGGCTTGACAAGTGGAAAGCGGAGTTTAGTCGGTATCGCTCACTTTGTAAAAGCCTCTCCCGGCGTGACCACCAGCTCTATATAGAGTCGTTAGAGGCTTCTGCGTCTCAGAAACCGGCTGACTTCTGGAGGTATGTACGCGGCCGTTCTAAGGAGTCTAAAGAACACATTAGCCTGCTTAATTCCGATGGGGAACAGGTTGAGGATGTCGCCACTAGCTTTGCTCAGTACTTTCATTCTGTCTTTCAACTGCCAGATGGTCACGACGAATGCCTATCGTTTAATAATATGTCTAATTTTAGTACACTTATGTTCGATGAAAAACTTGTCAATGATAGTCTTAAACGGATGAAACCGTCATTTTCCTGTGGTGCAGACGGAATTCCAGCAGCCCTCATGAAGGCTTACGGCAACATTTTGTGCCTGTCTTAACTTCCATTTATAATAACTGTTTACTTTCGGCAAATTTCCTCGTGCATGGAAGATTGCTCGAATTTTTCCAATATTTAAGTCTGGTGATAAGTCAGCCGTTACCAACTATCGCCCAATCTCACTCCTTTGTGTCGCCTCAAAACTCTTTGAGTCAGCTCTGCACAACGTTCTTGCTGCCTGCATCAAGAACGTTCTGATACCAAATCAGCACGGCTTTTTCTCGGGTCGATCGACGGTTACAAATCTCGCAAGCTTCATGACTCAGGCTTCGGCTGCAGTTTGTGAAAACGGCCAGTTGGATGTTATCTATTTTGACCTCAGTAAGGCGTTTGATGTAGTGAACCATAAATTATTAATTAACAAGCTTACTATGCCCAGTGTTGATGCAAGCCTTGTTGCCTTGTTGTCCAACTATCTTTTTGACCGGTCCTTTTACGTTGATGTAAACTTCAAAAGGTCTAGTGTTTACACTGCAACGAGTGGTGTACCTCAGGGTTCTGTGCTGGGTCCACTATTGTTTTCTATCTTTATCAATGATGTGTCAACAGTGTTAACAAAATCTTCATTTCTTCTCTATGCTGATGATGTAAAACTATTTAGGCACATTAGCAGTTTTCAGGACTGCTGTGCCTTGCAGAGGGATGTGTCGGAATTATCGGTCTGGTGCAGCAAAAACTGTCTTATTTTAAATCCAGCTAAAACAAAGGTTGTCACGTACAGCCGGAAAACCCATCGTCTGCTGTTTTCCTACAGTATAGAGGGAGCTCCTTTGCAAAGGGTTGAGGAGATTAGGGACCTCGGAGTTCTTTTCGACAGTACCCTCTCTTTTTCTTCTCATATTAGGCACATCACCCGGCGAGCGCTCCGAAGTCTTGGAAATGTGTGTCGGATTACAAAGGAATTCTCTACTCCAGATCCATTTCTAATGCTATACAATGCAATATGTATCCCCCAGTTAGAATATGCTTCTGTTGCCTGGAACGGCATCTCCAAATCTAGTAGTGAATTAATAGAACGTGTGCAGAAGAAGTTTTTATCCATATTTAAGCACCGTCATCACAATCACAGTTTTCATCCTGATTCTGACTTACCCATAGTTACTTCCATCCCTTCGTTGACCTGCAGACGTATGCGTGCCGACCTTACATTTCTTTACAAAATTGTTCATGGTGACCTTTCTTGCGCGGACCTGCTTAAATGTTTGGAGTTTAGTGTTCCACAGAGGCCAACCAGGTCGCATCGCCCTTTCTTGACCGCTGCGCGCAACTCCGATCATTCTCCAGTGCGCAGAATACAGAATTGCTACAACCGCTTCTCTGAACGCCTTGACATCTTTCAAAGCTCTTTTACAATTTACCGTACTGCGCTGTTGAACACAGTATGTTAAACATCTATGATATCTCTGTCGTTCGTTTTTCTTTTTTTTATTGCTGAAATTTGGTTTCTCTGCGGTTCTGTTTAACCAATATAGTTGCCTGTTTTGAAACTGTTTACTTATCATGCTTGTCTTATCATTTGTCTCTATACTCTTGTCATTGTTTTTGTCGTCTTACTGTCAAACTTTGTTCTCTGCTTGTTGTGTATTCATTACAATAAGCTGAGCCACAAAGGCATCTTCTTTTTTCTTTTTTACCTGTACCCAGGCTCCGCCTGCGCTTTATTTTTGTAATTTTCGCTACTTCAATATGTGTGTGTCTTGTCGCTTGTTTGTTTCTTGCAATATGTTTCTTGTATTTTGTTTTCATGTAACTATCCGTGCGCCAGCACTCAGGCCTCTGGCTGTTCCTGGGCACGTAAATAAACATGATTGATTGATTGATTGATTATTATTATTATTATTATTATTATTATTATTATTATTATTATTATTATTATTATTATTATTATTATTATTATTATTATTATTATGCACCGCGTCGTCCTGTGTATTTCTTTTTTTTGGTCAACGTCCTTTCCGCGCCTGTTTTCAAAATGAGGCACCGACATACCCTAAGCTTTTGCAATGCCATTAAAGGGACCAGAGAGAGAGTTTTCATCCTGATTCTGACTTACCCATAGTCCCTTCCATCCCCTCCTTGAACTGCAGACGTATGCGTGCAGACCTTACATTTCTTCACAAAATTGTTCATGGCGACCTTTCTTGCGCAGACCTGCTTAACTGTTTAGATTTTAGTGTACCACAAAAGCCCACCAGGTCGCATCGCCCGTTCTTGACCGCTGCGCGCAACTCCAATCATTCTCCTGTGCGCAGAATACAGAATTGTTACAATCGCTTCTTTGAACGCCTTGACATCTTTCAGAAATCCTTTACAATTTACCGTACAGCGCTGTTGAATACAGTATGTTAAACACCTATGATATGTCTGTCGCTCTTTTTTTTCTGGAATTTGGTTTCTCTGCGGTTGTGTCTATCCAACTGATAGTTGCCTATTTTTGAAACTGTTTACTGTCATTTGTTCATATTATCATTTGTCTCTACACTCCGTTGTTTTTGTTGTATTACTGTCAAACTTTGTTGCTCTGGCTGTCGTGTGGCCTTTACGACAGGCAGAGCAACATAGGCATCTTCTTTTTTATTTTTTACCTGTACCCAGGCTCCGCCTGTGCTTTATTTCTGTCATTTTCACTACTTCAATTTGTGTGTCTTGTCGCTTGTTTGTTTCTTGCTATATGTTTCTTGTATTTTGTTTTCATGAAACTACCCGTGCGCCAGCACTCAGGCCTCTGGCTGTTCCTGGGCACGTAAATAAACATGATTGATTGATTGATTGATTGATTATTATTATGACGGTGGTGGTGTGATGATGATGATGAAGAAAGAAAGAAAAACACGCGCCCAGAGTGGGCACGTGTTTTTTTTTTCTCCCTTTGGGCGCGTGTTTCCCTTTCTTCCTTTCTTTCTTACGTATATTTAAGAATGTCAACTTCACTAACCGTAGTAAAAAAGAGAGACTAACAACACCCATATGCTCCGTTTGGCGTTGTAGACTTCCTACTTATCTTCTGTATTTCCTCAACGAGCTCCTCATTTCCTAACCACATATATATATAGTGAATCAGAAATGGGAAATTGGGGACTCGGTGAATTAAGACAGAAGGGCCGTATTCTGAGTCCCTCCTCCACTCTATTTGCTCCCTCCACTCAGCTGAGGGGAGGATTCCGGCATGGGGAAATCGATTTCAACGCTCCCCTCCACTGGAGGCTTGAGTGGAGGAAGGACTCAGAATACCAGGGGAAGGGTTGGCAGTCAAGAAAACCTCAGAAATCAAAGGGGCAGATGCGGTAGGTCATAGAAACAGACCAAGAATTTTATGAGTCAGAAGAAAGTGGTAAAAAAATGCCCGCACGGTCACACACACACACACACACACAAATATATATATATATATATATATATATATATATATATATATATATATATATATATATATATATATATATATATGTATGTATGTAGCGCGGTCTCAACAAGACAATATCCCTATAAAATAATGAGCAGTCCAGCAGCTGTGATTGAAGCGGATGCCTATCATCAGCTGTTGATGTGCCCAGACCACATACAGACAAGAGCAATGCACTAAGACAGCTGGCCACCGGTTGGATAAACCGTATTTCTGCAACTTCCGGGTGCCGGACAACAAACGGCACAAGTCGCTATTGAATTTTTGCACGAAACTGGACTGCAGACCTTACTGTAGGTTTGCCTTTCCATTCGGCCAGTTCTCTTCCTTTCCTCACTATATTTAATTTTCATACCCCCCCCCTTGCCTACTTCCTTTACTTTGCACTCCCTTCTCTCTTTTGTCGTAAACCTTGTTTCAGATGCCACATGGGAAAACACGTAAGAAAAAATAATGACAACGCATCGCATTTCTAGATACGCTCGGTCCGAATCTTTCTGTTTGCCCAAAGGCACTGGTTCGATCCCCGCAGCTTCGGCCATTTTTCTAGTAGACGCGAAAACCGAAAACTCCCCCATGTGTCGAAATTTCGCCGCACGTATCTCTCCAGTACCCACGCCTCATTTCCCACATGCAACTCCTTTGCATAAAACCCTAAAAATTTGAGTCTTTCTGTATACGTACACCCTTTGTAAAAAATGTTTGGGCCGATCCTAAGCCTTCTGGATCACAAAGAATTCAAATAATTGGCTTAACCTTTAAATGTGACAAAAATATTTTAAGGGAGTAAGAAAGAAAGGTGTTTTCTCTAGTTTCCTGCATAAAAAGTTTCAGCCTCTCTCGAGACGTAAGCTTGTACATCGAATTTTTTGCAGCCTGCGCGTTTCCTGCTTGGCCCACAACATTTCGACAAAGACTGTACATGCTTTGCTTTGGCGTGGAGGGAATCTGGTTACATTGGGAAATATACTCTAGCTCTACATTGAATGGGAGATAGTACTTTCCTGAGGGCGTTTGCTACCCACCGTGGGAGCCACTCATTAGTAAAACTACAGAAAAAAATAATCAATTTGTGAAGACATCCTTTCAACGTCGAAATTAAGTGCGGCAAGGCAAGCACAGGAGAAACGCGTTTGTTTGACAGAACGTAGGCTTTATTTTGAAATAATACTGCACTGCTCTAGAATTTAGTAAGAATAAAGATTTCTGAACAAGTTTGTTCTTTTACCGCCAGTTCCAACTCCTGTAATACAAAACCTGCCTGAAATCCGTGGGGCATACCTAGTGCATGGGTGTAGAGACTGCGACAAAAAGGAGGCATTTGCAATGCCATTTGAGCCGCTGAAACGATGTGCTCTGAGATGTCGAGATTAACGATATAAGTAGAGCGGCGTGCATTGTGCCAACCATTTGACGAGAAGGTGAAGGAGAGGAGGATATGCACACCCTTTTTCACGCAAAGAAAGGCGTCTGCATAGTGCATTGAGTATGTTGTAGGAAGCCGCTGAAAACATCGACGAAGTTCCGCCGTGGAAGCCGGCCGTTCGGTTATTTGCAGCCGCACGACCGGATAACGCCACTATCTGCTCGGCCTGTTTTGTTTTATATTTTTCGGAACGTCCTCGCAAAAAAGAAAGGCACTCGCTTATCTTTCGTTGCCAAGGCAACCGCCTGTCGGCTCTTCGCGAAGGCGGAACAGTGTCGTGAAGCAGTGGCGGATATCGCACCAAGGTACGCCCTTTTCGCAGTTAATTTTGAAGGTTCAGTGCCTGCACTTTGCCCTAGCTATTACCCAAATGAAAACTATTTTCTTCGTGAAGCTAGGCTTTCTCTTCCTCTTTTTGTGGTCTCAGGACTTGTGGTGTCTCTGCATTGCGGCAGTCACTCGGTGTTGTCGATTAGCTTCACACAAAGACTGTCAAACCCAGCCTTTTCTTGCACAGTGCAGCAGCAAACACGTCTGTATTTTAGGATGCTACAACGTTACAAAAACAAATAATTCCTTCAGGCGTTTTTAGAACCTTTCGTAAACTCACGCCCACTACTACTACTAAGGTTTGTTAGCAAAAACATCGCGTTCGCTACTCCATGATAAACCGGCCTTCCGCTCAGTATTGACTTAGCTTAAGCTTAAGGATGCTACGCAAGACCGAGTTCCATTTCCCGATTGAGTAGGCTTTGTTTCCGATGCGAAGTTTGTGTTTCCAAGCTGTTCACGCATCGCAGCGATGCCTTGTGAAAATTTGCAGTAACCGTTGCTGTGTCGATGTCAGTTCGAATTGTCAGAGTGCCACCCCGCTTCCTGCTAGCTTGCAGCGAAATGCAAAATGCCCTGTACTTCTCATAACGCTCTCAACACGGCAGCTGCTGCAGCACTAATGGGTGCAAATTACACTGCGGAAGTCGTTACTTTACAAATATGTCTGCTAGCTGACTTACATGATTCGCTTTGGTACTGCCACAGTTATTGCTATTTGAGTCGATTCTAAAAATTTTATTGTCATAAATAGAGACGTTGTCAAGGAAAAACTTTAAGTGAGCTACTCCCACCACAGCCTGCTCTCCAGCAACAAACCATTGTATTTTTTTGCCCGTATAGCAGCGGCTTTCGACAATGTCTTCCTGTGTATTGTAAGCGTTCTGTAAAAAGTGTGGATTCATGAATCTGAAAAATATTTTATTAAACAGCAGGTGCTATACGCTCAACACCATCTCATTTTACCAGAATGGCTGTACGCACGACAGGCCGATGTTAGCAAAATCTAACTTGTTTTTTTTTTATGCACGCTGTGTCGACAGCTATTCCGACATCCAAACTCAACACCATCCTGTCAATATACTGCGTATAAGTGTAATAAATTAATTGGCCGCATTGCAGAAGTCGGAACTCGCTAACTTGGACGAATTTTTCGTACCCTGTGTCGGTAACGACTTAGAACGTAGCACTCTACGCCCCTCGTAAAGGACATTGTGTACCATTATCATCGAGTGGTTGCTTTAAGAAGCTAGACAACGAAACACAATTTATAACTGCTTCCTTGTGGGGATTCTATTACCTTGCATTTTTGTTCAAGGTGTGCGATTGCTGAAAGTGTTTGTGAACAAAGGGATATCTGAACGGTTACATTTGTGTCGGCTAGCGCCTGCCTATTCAGTCGCCACCTAGCATTTCTGTGTATTGTTAAGTCTTATTCTGGGTTTCACTTTTGTTGGTGATACCGCTGAAGCAGACTACCAGAAACTGTAGAATAAATAAGAGTAGACACAGCACCGACAGCAGAAGGGTGTCCATTGGTGCTGTGGTCTCGTATCTCTTCATGATCCTTTTTCCCGTCATTTTTATTTTTCTGTAATATGACAGAGAGGCACCACCAATCCCTTGTTAGTCCTGCATACGAACTACAATTGTGGAGACTGTTTTTTACTTCTCCCTCAAGAAAAGATGCTCAAGAAAAAGGCGTATCCTAGAATCGCAATCGAACTCCGGTCCCTCGCGCTATGAAGCCGACGTCTATACGATTCCGCCATTCCGGCGCGGTCGAAGAAGTTCAAATTTCGGACTAGGGCTCAGGTTTCATAGGAGAAAGCTTCGCGTTTCAGCCATCGTTCTTTTAAGAAAGTGGCTTTGATTTTGTTTTTGTACAGGTGTAACAGTGAGATAACTGCCCAACGGATTCCGTACACAACAACAGTAATACAATACGACACGGATAGTGCTGCCCTGCCCCTTTGTTGACGCTTGAATAAACAACAAAGCACTGCGATTTATCTCGAAGGTAGTCACAGCTGCTTGATGAATAAGAAGACGGAAGCTATTCTGATGTTTTCCTCGCCACGGAAGGTGATGACGTAAGATGACGCTCCTGTGTTTCCATCGCCACTCGAGATACCACCTTGGAATTGATCAAAATTGCACTTGCATATAAGTATCTTGGTCGTTTGGCCACAACGGATTCGCAAAGCCAGCTTGCAGAGTCAGCTGGCGCCAGAGCCTGGCCGTAGTGCAGCAGTCAGCGTTGAACATGCATGCAGTATTGCCTTGTTAAAACGGCAGATCCAAGGTCTTCCATTTTTATTATCTATATGCACTGTCAGCCCCCTTTGTGCCCATCTCTGGTCAGGCTATTCGCCGGATGTTCGTGTAATGGGAATTTATTTGCTATTGGGATTACAGAGAAAAAGTGTGAAAGAATTTTGATTTATGTAGGTAGCCTCTACGCACGACAGGGGCGGTACCTCTGCACCATGAAGCCGGCTTTTCGCAACTAATGCTAGGTGTGCTTTCATGCGTATGGAAATACACTATGTTGTTTGTACGACCTTATTATTTTTAAATACACTTGAATTTCGTTCTAATTTTGGTGCGAAAGCACAATTAGTCCATCTACGACGATTTTGCGAATATATAAGGTTACTTCTACGCATTTTGTTCGAACTAACCTCCGGATGTTTCTCGCTCGCCTAAGCACAAATAAGACCTAATTAGGCATTTTTATTATAACAGCGAAGCTGTTTAGCGAATGGTAATTTTTCGTGTCCGCACTTAAAAATACCAAGAAATTGTCGAGCACGCACACGTGAGTGAGCGCCTCGCGGGTACCTCCCGGTAGACAAGAAAACCAAGATGCCTAGCGCTCATGTGCATGTCTCGCGATGACCACTCAACGTCCCCCGCGCACGTTTGTCAAGCCAAAAGTTCCCACTTAGGCAGATTGGCCAAGATGGGGGAAAAAATCCAGCGTACGTCGTAATCGTGGCAAGACTTGGTGGGAACATCTTGCTCTGTGCTGGGAACGACAAAGACACGTCAAAACGTACGCCCCTCCAAAGGGGATGTCCAATGATTATTACTTCAAAAAAATGAAAGAAGATCACACTTATAGCAACTATTTTGGAGGTCGTTGCGGCAGCGAAGAAGCAAATCGGCTGCAATCGTGGACTTAAACGTTCGTGATGGTCGTGAATGTTGCGAACGGCTTCGCTAATTTCAAGCCTTACGCTCTAGTGTGAGCTTCCTTCATTTTTCTCACTCCCAAGATCGGTAACGTTAATTTATACCGTAGTATCGCGGAAATTTTTAACAGCTTTGCATGCACACTAGTGAACATGGGTCCTCCAAATAAGCTGAAGTTACGGGGGTGTTCTTACGCAGTAAGTGGCATTTAATCCATTGCGAAATATTTGGTGTGTCTAAAGCAAAGAAGCTCCAGGCCTACCCAGGTTTTCGTACTTTGTGTGGAAGCTGAGACAAATACCCGCTCCGGAGTCTCAGTGGCTAGGGCATTCGGCTGCTGGAGCCCAAGGATGCGGGTTTGATTCCCTGCCGCGGTGGCTGCTTTTCAGATGGAGGCACAAAGCGAAAACGCCCGTGTGTTGAGATTTCGACGGACGTTAAGATTCCAAGGGGTCAAATTAATCCGAAGCCCTCCACTACGGCCGTGCCTCATAGAAAAAGTGTATCTTCGCGCCTTAGACTCAGTACATCTAATCAACCGTAAGCAAATGTTTCACTTATCGTGTACCCGACAGGAGCACTGTGCAGAAGATGCCGGTCAAGGTTCTTCTACGGGGGTTCACACCAGACATCCCGGAAGATCAGCCGGTGACCTTCATCAACGACTTGCCGAGATCCGTACTTTGCGTCCAGTGCGACAACGTCTCTTCAACGCTGTTCAAGGACCCTCGTGGCCATGGTTACTGCTACTCTTGCGTTGGTATGTGCACCACTGAAGAAGATGGCTTCAATTGCTCAACCTGCGACCGCAATTTCGACCCCCAACAGGTAAGAGAAGCCTTTGATATATTGGGATTGGTTTATGGCAAAAATTCACAATCTACGAAATGAAGTATGATGTCTGGAGGAGTTAAAAATTGTGTGCTCCTGAAATGTGCCAACAATTACCTTAACGGAGGGGCAGCTTTGTGCACTTTCGAAACTGATGGGACGAACATTTTTATCCAAAGTGGCTGCCGATATTTTCCTCTCCTGCTCAACACGCGACAAGCAAACAGCATATCATCGTCAAACGAACGAACTTAAACGTACCCTGTCTGATATGTTGTCCTAATACAATTTTGGAGAAAAGCGCGAAACGAAGGGGACAATTAAGTGCACCAACTACCCCTACTCGCCACTTTGCTACAGTCCTCTGCGAGTCTGGGGACTGTGGCGACTGGGGTGTTGTTGTGCCATGTGTCACCTTCACCTACAATTCTTCTCGACACGACACGACCGGCTATTCTCCTTTTAACCGTTTTTTTTTTTCGGCCGCGAGCATACTCTTCCGCTCGACACGCTGGTCGCGCCTGCACCGTCACTTTCGGGTATACGCACGAGACGTCATCGCGCGGACTGATCTGGAAGGCTAGATTGCCCTGCCCGTCTATCTTCATCGCAGTCGCGAAAAAAGTGCGCTTACAACCACGGGGACGGCACAGTGCACTTTGCTCCGGCGTCTCTGGTGCTCCTTTGAACCCTGTACGGCCGCATGGGTTTGTGCCCAAAACTCCTGCCACTGGGCTCTAGTCCTTATCGCATACTGCGGGGGGAAACTGATGCGGCATAAATGATTTCCCCTGTTGCTGGTGGAAATATGGCTGCCACAACTGGTCGTACGCGTGAAGTCCGAGACACATGCTCCAAAGTGTGTGTGCCATGCATCGTCGGCGTCGCTCCGCTCACTGTTCTCGCTCCATGGTTGCCTCCCTGTTTAGGCGAACTCGGGCCGATTTACAAGCAAGATAATCCGAGCAGGAAAAGATTTATCAACTTACAGTAAAATGAATAGTGTCATTGCATTATACATTGCATTTTATATGTTTAGTAAAGTGGTCTCGTTGCGCTTAACACCGACGATTCCGCACGTCTGTGCTGTTGGTACAGCTGGCAACATGTCTACAGGTTGTCTGTATTGTTGTAGGAGAGAGCACGAAGAGTCAGCGGAGACCACGCGAGAGCGCCCCGCGCTGCTCCCCTCAATATACTGAGGATGATGATGATGATGATGATGATGATGATTGCTAGTGGTATCCCCTTTGTAGCCTGTGATGTCGTATCATCTCACCAAATTTGGAACTGTCATTAGCGCTTCCTCGATGCTTTGGAAGAAACTTTAACATTGACGTCATCATGACGACACATTCGGGCTCTCATTGCCTGCGGCCGCATGGATGCAGCCAATGAGATCCCGAATGTGTCGTCATAATGATGTCAATGACTGCCACTACCCACGACTACACCATGCGATTGGCGTGCAAATCGCACGGTGTAGTCGTGCATGTGTGTCGCAGTTAGGCCGTACCACTCATCGCACCCTCAGCCTTCATAGCCAACGCCAAAACGGCGCTTGCTCCGTTGGGGAGTTGTGCAACGGGTTGTGTGGTCCATGCCCGCAACGAGGACATTCCGCATGAGCCCAGGAAAAGAGGTAGACTTTCGGAATGCGGTTTCAGCTGTGCTGATGCCAACTGTCGCGGTGCATCTTCGGCTATAAATATTGTAAATTTATCTTTTCAGGTCTTCTGCCACATATAAATATCGAGTAATATTGCCACAATTACTAACGTTAAAACGTATACCATGCCGTCGCTACGTAAGCTCTGTGTGAAATGTAAGTTGCGTCTGAGATACTGCCCAGGCTTAAATGTCCACAATTGCGAATACTTGCAAAGTACCGAATGCCAAGTTACAACTTCCCAAAAACAACTCAGTGAAACGTGTGATGCCGGTTTGCGAGAGGGCGCAGCGGAGTGCAGCGGCAGGTCGACAGTTTCTTTTCGTCGGCCGTTTCATGTAATGGGTGAAGGCTAAAAAATAATACGCCATTTTGCGAACCAAATCGTGTTTTATTTTGGATACCACGCATGGCACCACTATTCTATATTGATTATTTTTTCCAAGATGGCCTCCAAGTCTACAATGAAATGACATCGCCATTAATTCGTTTTCTAAATATAATCTGAAGTGTCGTTGCCGTTCTCGGTGTTAAACCAAATAAACCACAAAATTCGATTTTCCTGTTTTAGCGCGCACGAAGTTGTTTCGTAAAGATTTTTTTTTGTAGACTCTAGTATCTTGTTTCAACACTGTAAGGATTATGTACTTTGTGAATACAGCCCCTGTGTTTTCATCTTTTTTCTTCACTAAATGCGGAAAAATATGAATCAGTTCAGAGCAGCCGCCATGTTAGTGTTGCGAATAATTTTAAGCAAAATTTTCTCTAATGCAGAAATTTGCAGCATCCGCCTGAGTTCGTCCGCGACATCATATTTCCTAGATGATACCGAACTAGCACTTCCTGTGAAGCCTAGCACCATCTACAGGCTCGCTTTCAATACTGGTGACTTTTTTGACCAGCTGTTAAAAACCATTCCCATTCCGACCTTTGAGGTTTGGAGGCACAATCTATGTGTTCAGTGGTTGCGGCCTGACTTAGAGTGAATGCAGGTCTTTTGTTACGTTGAGTATTTTTTTTTTCGTTAAAGTGTATTAGTGTAACTAAAAAGTGTAATTTTTCGCAACCAAAGTGGTTCGATAGGTTCCAGACATGCTTCAGGTGTCGTATACAACGCATCACCTTATTCAATTGAAGCTTTGCACAGCGCAGGAAGGGCCACTTCTGTATAGCTGTGAAATGTAATGTACCCGCAGACGTCTCTCAAAGATACAGGAGCACATACGCTCGGACGGGGATTTGCCACGGCAGGATAAAACGCTTTGCCAAAATAATTAATCCCCAAACAACCAATTCGACGTTATGAAAAATCACAAAAATCTCGTATCGGTCAATAAATAATTTTATCAGTAATATCTTAACATCAGCAGAAATTCGCAGACTCTAAATGGCGCTAATGTTTGAAATATTCGCAATTTTGAGATTTCAGTAATTAATCCCTCGTCAGGTCTTGTTCGAAATTGTTGAGCCTCGGCTGCTACTAGCCTCTTTTATTTTCGACTTTCAGTAAAATATTGCTTCCACCAGCGCAAAGTTAATCATTATTTGGCCTTCTGCAAAAAGGCGTTGAGTAAGCCTTAACAAAGCTTCCTAATAAAATTGCGCGTTCCTAACCTAAGCTCGCTAACTGATCCCCGATAAATTTATGCAGCCCAATTTTAGGCACACTCCGTTTTTTAGCGCACAGATTTATCATATCTACTAGAGACATCAAATTTTCACTAACGTTATCCTTTTTAAGCTTGTTGAAGATGACTCAACCCAAAGAAAACTCCGCACGGAAAAGCTCATCTGTCCACGCAGCGCTAAATCGGAGGCGGTGGAGATACCTTTTCAGGTACTGAAGGTAAAGTAGCATCCCTCATTAATCCGGTAGAAAAATATGCAGTGGCCAATAAGGCATTTTGAACCAGAGAAAAACACCCAGGCTTGGGTGCGTCAGCCATTCGCGAACACAGTGTCTCGAGTGCCGTCTGGCGGCGCTTTGGCTCAGCGCTGCAGGCATGGCTGGAGTGCCGCGCGACGACATTCGTATAATTAGGAGTAAGCTAGAGCCGCCCAAAGCGTCGATCGTTGTTTTGTAGGGGTTCCGTTATAGCTTCTTGACGCCAAGGATGGTGATTGGAGATAGGCTCTTGTTTCGGTAGTTGTTTTTTTTACCTTTAAATTGAATTATAATTTTTAAGGCTCAGGTTGGATTTTGGTGATTGAAATGATTCCGTTGTGTTCGTTAGGTCATGTTATGTTAGTTTAGGTTAGGTCATCTTTACTTAGGGAGAGCGATGTAGTCTCAGACGCGACATTTTTTTCAAAAAAATGCCTATGGACGTCGACATAGTGAAGCGCTTATAGTACCGTTGGACGGCGCTCTAGACACGGCCATTCACGAAAGTCACTGCATTTCACTGAAGTACGAAGTGCTATATAGTGCTTTGTCACTGTGTATGCCAGTGTTTTAAGGTGAACGCCTTAGGTGACCTAGTCTAGGAAAAACCGCCGTTGCCGACCCGCAGCACTAAAGAGTAAATAACTGAATGCAGATGTCATATGATGGGATTGGAGCCCGCGTCCCCATAGGAGGGTTCGGGATAGTGCAATGTGCGATTGCAGCATCAATAAATACAATAATAAATCAGTAGCAGCCCAGTGCTGTACCAACCATGCTATCCCAGCACGTTTCGAGCGGTAGAACAAATGGTGATGTAGTGGTTCTTTTCCTAGTGGTTCATACCCACTTGGGGGGTTGGCCAGGAATCAGCAGCATTGAGGTGCTAATGTACCAGCTTAACAAAATTCACTGAACTGTGAAATGTGAACGCACAGGTCGAAGAATAGTGCATGCTGGGTGAAACCTGAGCACGATGGCACCGTAGCAGAACAGGGGCATTCCAGCCACAGAACCCCAATTCTAGGGGAGATGTATCGTGTTCCGGTCTGCTTGCTGACTTCGTATGTACAGAAAGACGAAGAGACGAAAGTGGAGCAAAAGACCCGAACGTGAAGTAGCAGAACGGAAGCCGGTCGAAATAATTTGCGCACAGTACGTGGAAACGAAAGCGAAGAAATAAACGCAAATACGATATTCCAGAAAAGAAGTTGTTAATAAGTATCGCTAAAATTTCGCCTTCAAAGAACGTAAGCAGACCAAAGTGTCCCGAGGAATGTTTTCCAATGCCATTTGCCTATGACTCAGAGAGAGAGAGGGAGAGAGAGAGAGAGAGAGATATTTGAATGGAATGAAAACACAGAGGTCGACCTGATCGTGTATTCTCTGACCTGCTACTCTGTTTGGGGGAGGGGAAAAAGAGCACGTATAGAAAGGGTGACAGGTATGATGATTGATATATAGGTGGTAGTATGCGCATATACGAAATGCCTATTCCATGTACAGTAGATGTTCAATAGTTCACCACAAAGGGAATGGGGTGCAACCTGTCTCCAAACAGCTGCTTTTAAAGAATGCCCGCACTGCCTTGAAGGCCCTGTTTGAATACTGTGGGTCTGGCCAGGGTCCCAGCACGACGTCTTCAAACAAAGCCCTATTGTCCCCGGGCTAACGATGTGGCTGTTACAGCTCGAACACACCACGATAGCAAAATGAATCTAGGAATGCTCTTTGGGAGAGCACCTTACAGCCAAGTTATTTTTCGCAGAATGAGCGTGACCTTGGTGTTTTCATAAAATCTTGTATTAGTGTTCCTTAATTTGCATTGCAGGCCCACCTTAATGGCTGCTATTGTAACTATGGCTCGGGAGATTTAAACCGGGGCAAAGAGGATGGAGGAATTCGACCCAAAGCAGTGAAGCAAGAACTAGATCAACCCGAATCCGTGAATCCAGAAGAGCGAGCTCAATCCGATGTGTTGATTACAGAAGAACCTGAGCAAAACCGCCCTCTCTGCAGGTAATAGTAATTTCGCTTGCATGAGGCGTGATTAAAGGTGGTATGATGCCGTTAATAGCGTCATGCGGTTACGCTTCAACACTTAGTATTCAACACTTTGGCGAGCGGTATTTTCACATCTCTATTGTGGAACTTGCTCTCTAGAGCATACCAAAGAATGAGGCAGGCACACTGGAGGCAGGCAACTCTTTACTACACATTGAGATCGGGTTCAACAACCGACCACTCTTCGGGCAGAAGTCGTCACTCGTCGGATTCCAAGTGCCGGGAGGGCTCCACGCGTTTTACTCCACTTCTTTAATTCGTTACATGGGGTGCCCCCACTGACCCGCATGTTCCCGCGCCACCTTCCGGTGTACGGGGGTCCCCAGGTTCGTGCGGGCCGTTGACTGGTCGACCAATCAGTGGACGATATTGGCATGGGGAGCGTTGCCGAATGAGAAAGAGGGCACAGCCAAAGTGATCCCCACAACATAGACCGGCGCAGTCATCTTCGGATGAACATGACCACTTAGTGCTGGTAGCATTGGTGAGATATTATCTAAGGTTTGGGTCTGGGCATGCCTGTCTAAATTAGGTAGCTTTTAGCCGTCTAGAAAAATCGTTGACTAGTAAATATCGTGGGATATAACAAAAAATAATGCGGCGTGAAAGTAGGTCTGGGGGGTTTTTCGATTATGCCATACCCCGCTGAACTTCCGTCTTGGCAACCTAATGTATCCGACAGCTGTATTTCATGTTGTTGAGTGACTCCGTTTTCCTGTCACTCTGCTTAGTGAAGGGACTTGTAGTGATCACACTACTCGTTGTACAACTTCTTTCTCTGTTTAGACCCTTTACAACCACCGGTAGTGCACATGCTATCACATGCAAGGCACTTCACACAACACGACACAAACACTTCAGAGAACTCTACAGACAACATGTTCCCCTACATCCATCGTTGTTTCTAGGTGACGATGCCATGGTTTCCGTGAAACGTGTAGTTGAGTATTGTCAGACGTCAAGTTTTTAAACCACATTTCCTATCACGCAGAATCAAATCTGGCCCTGTACACCAGCCGTCACCATTATCTTTAATTGATTTTACTATGCTCGGTTTACACGTTTTATACCTACCCTTGTGTGGTAATCACTTCTCTTCATTAAACAACCTCTTTCTCTGGCGCTCTTTGCCCTCGTTGGCCTTGCACCATTAAACACTAACCATCATCATCATCATCATCATCATCATCCTTTACACCATCGTCCTCGCTGTGCCCGGTTGCGCAAACCCATTTCTTGCTGGCACCCACATGTCGTATACCAGTAATCTGTCAATAAATATGGGCTTTTTGCTTTAATAATGCACTCTATGTCCGTGATGTCCTTGCATTTCAATGCAACTGCTAGCTGGTTTACGTTTAGCAACGCAAAGCAGCTGGAATTACATTGGGAATACATCGGGAAATACACTGCAATAACCATGGCTCCGGCGGTAGCCAAAACCAAGTATTGATGTGGTGGTCTAGTTCTAATGCCCACAGCCCCCGTTATCTTTGTCCACATACTCGTAAATGAGAGGGGAACCATTTATTTGAGCTGAAATCGTCACCTTCTGAACTGAACTGAAACCGTCAATGTAGGCTTGCTACTACAGGTGATTGGGAGCACAAACCGGGATCAAAAGCTAAATGAAGATACAAGAAAATGCACAAAGTTGTGTTTAAAATTGTTGTTGTTTGTGGTAGTGATGAAGAGTGCTCATAATTGGTGAAATAGTTTGAATTCGCACTTATAAATTTCTATGATACATAACAGTCACTGTATAAAGGTTTATTATCACGTCAGCGAAGCATTTAGTAGGAAATGTGTGACAAGGTGCTTCTGCTGACCACTGTGCAATATAGGGCGTGGTAGACTTGCATCGTGGCCTCTTATGATACGGCGTTGACGCTCAGAAATGAACACTGCCACATCCAGTATCATAGCGGAAAACCAAATTTCCCTGCCTTCACATTTTATAGCCTCGCTGAAGCTGCTCTTCTGTCACTTTGTTTTCCTTTTGTAGGGGAAAAATATGTAAAGTTATTAACATACATTTACTTTTCAGAGAATCGTTCTCTCA
Organism: Haemaphysalis longicornis; assembly: GCA_013339765.2. Lineage (NCBI taxonomy): Eukaryota > Metazoa > Arthropoda > Arachnida > Ixodida > Ixodidae > Haemaphysalis > Haemaphysalis longicornis. Next base: position 113,979,695 of record CM023455.1, read on the forward strand.
ATTTATAAATGTTTAGTCTTTAGTGTGTAAAAGATCTTATTGCAAGTCTGGCGTCCGTGCTTTTTATCCCACGTACAGTGTGCTGCAATAAAACAATTCGGCACCGTTGGAAGACTCGATGTGGTTGCAGTATGAACTATGAAATATCTTACTGGTTATTCTTTTCCATCTGCAGAGTATTTCAATATTACTGTGCTCGATCTGCAAAACGGCAATGCCCAAGAAACATATCAACCAACACATGAAATCATGCCTGAAAACTCCCCAAGAATGGCGAGGATCCCAGCAGTGCGAAGGCATTGCTCAACCCGTGAGTGTAATGTTTTTTGTGTCGTGGTAGAGCGAATTTTTATTTATGCAATGATAACGGGAGCTAGCGAGCAGTTATAAGCATTCGGTAGCCATTAAACAATACCGACAACCGCAACTATTCATCTGCTGTGGTCGAAAAGTACGGCGGGCATTTTGATTTAAATAGGAGGTTTCTTCAGGACATTAGGGGTTAATTGAAATCCCGCCAAATTTCTGTTGTAGCGTAAAGGGGCCATGCTGGCAAAACACATGTTTGGTTCATTGGAAAGATTTCCTCGTTCGAATCATACTGACAACCATTCTTAACGTGAACTGCACTTGAATAAACTATATAATTAGGAAAAAAAGGAATGTCTATGCGACCCATTAGCCCATTCCCCCTGCAGATCCTATGATGTCATAAGCACCACCTCTGCGATTGGCTGAGGCCGGCAAAAGCAAACGCAAGTTAGCAGAGCTTACAAGCTTGCAGAACGAGCTATTCGCGCTTAAATTTAGGGCACATTCTGTTTAGAGAAGGCACACGTAAACAGAAGTACCGATGTGTACTGCTGTTTTTACTGCGCGCACTATGCTTGTTTTAGCTGCACAGCACTTCGGCTCGTTGGGGTTGTCTCAGACGACACTGGCCGATTGGCGTAAGCGAAGGCGTCTTACGGGACCGTATAAAACAAGCCAGGTACAAATACGGTCAGACACAAACCAAAGGCAGAAAACTGTACGCTGCGGTATGGTGGCGCCATCTGGCTTGACTAACGGTAAACAAGTCTCCGCTTTTCACACCACGTTTATCTTGAAAACCCGTTCTTGTGATGCCATTTCAGACGTCGTTAAAGCGCACGATTTCGTGGGAGAATCAAAATTTGAACCTTCATTGATTAATTACCCAATGTATAAAGCATCGCCTGCTTCCGGACAATCGCTGGGAGCACTATAGGACACCAATTATTTCGAATAAGACAGACTTGTATTTTTGTCTGCATAACCCCTTTAATGACAAGTTGTAGTATTTATGCGCGTTAGACATCTTAAATATCTCTTTATTTTCATCTTTGAGAAGCGCAGAGCTACAGGTTTTAGGGCATTGCATTGCTCACACCCCTTCAGCAGATTCATATACCAATGGATTTATTAACGCCTATGAAGTTCATAACAAATTTATCAGTACTTATACCATTTTTAATACCTACCTAGTTTGGCTGAGATTTCTTCCTAGGGTCAACGAACTAGATAACTATACGATGTAAACAAAAAAATGGAACAGCAAGCCATTGTATAGTATATATGCTGGTAGTTCACGTGGAATGTGGCCCTGTCGTTTTTTTTATTTTAAAGACGATAGTCTTCCTTGGGCTACTTACACGCAGAAATGTTGGTCTCTTTGTGTGTATCTTGTCTGTCTGTCTGTCTGACTCGATTCAGCCATCCGGCAAAAGTGAAACAATCTGCGCCATAGTCTTATATACTCGCAGCAAAGTCTAAACATCTAAATTCGGTGTCGATGTTCATACTCGTCTACATTGTATAGACGACATAAAAACAAGTGCGGTGCCTTGAACGGGTAAAGCTTTTCAAGGTGTTGAAAATCGCGTGTTGCTCTTTGTATGGTCTCTGTCCCTTTTCTCGTCTTCATGATAGTGTCACGAAGACAAGGACGATGCAGTTGTCTTGAATGAGAAACGCGTTTATTGGAGCGAACTTGTGCTCCCCGAACAACTCAAAAGAATACAGAGGCGGCGAAGCAGCGGTCAACAAAGTGACTTGCACAGGCGAGTGTCGTCGAATCGAATGCCCCGGCGCCCGCACTGCAGGCTTTTTATCTTTTGGCGCGCGTGGTTCTCGAAACGTCGATTCGCATCGAGAACATAGTAGATCCAAGAAGATTATTCTGGGCTCTCACGTTAGATCGGAATGCTCTCCCTATCACAACAGATAACACATGCGGCACAGAAGAAAGAATGGAACACGCGCTTCCCTTGGCGCAGAGATAACACAGACCGGCGCAGCCGGGTGGTAAAGCAAAACACAAATAAACAAACCCAATGTATGGTTCGCGGCATTACCCCCCCTTTAAGAGTGCATCGACCCGATGCTAACATAAGCGACAGTCCGAACAAATGAAAATAAAGTTCGTCATCGTCCGTAGAAAGGTTTTAAGCGAACCACGTGGACGACGTCAGGCCGCGTGCGTCGTCGTGATGTGCCGGAGTCACCATCGGGGATCACTTCGTAGGTAAGGTGGCCAACACGTCGTAGAATATGGTAGGGTCCGAAATACCGCCGCAGGAGCTTCTCACTGAGTCCGCGTCGTCGGATGGGAGTCCAAACCCACACACGATCCCCTGGTTGGTACTCGGCGTCTCGGCGTCGGAGGTTGTAGCGGCCCGCATCCACCAGCTGCTGGTCCGTTATACAGCGAGCTGGCGGGCCTCCTCCGCACGTTGAAGATATCCGTGGACGTCGGCGTTGAGGTCGTCGTCTTCTAGGTGCGGAAGCATGGCGTCGAGCATCGTAGTCGGCCTTCTACCGTAGACAAGCTCGAACGGCGTCAGCTGTGTCGTCTCCTGGATAGCCGTGTTGTACGCAAACGTGACATACGGGAGCACTTCGTCCCAAGTCTTATGTTCAACGTCAACGTACATTGACAGCATATCTGCGATTGTCTTGTTCAGACGTTCTGTTAGGTCCGTTCGTTTGGGGGTGGTACGCCGTCGTTCTTCGGTGATCCGTGTTGCTGTAGCGTAATACTCCTTGCAATCAGCTCCGCAGTAAATGCCGTTCCGCGGTCTGTGATTAGGACTTCCGGGGCTCCATGTCGCAGCACAACTTGGCTTATAAAGAACTTCGCCACTTCTTGCGCAGTCCCCCTCGGAAGAGCGGCGGTCTCTGCGTAGCGCGTCATGTAGTCTGTCGCTACGACAATCCACTTGTTCTGTGATCGTGACGTAGGGAACGGGCCTAAAAGGTCCATTCCAATCTGTTGAAATGGTCTCGATGGGACGGCGATCGGTTGCAGAAGTCCGGCGGGTCTTGTCGGCGGCGTTTTTCGTCGCTGGCAGTCACGGCAGCTCGGACGTAGTGGGTGACGTCAGAGGTAAGGCCGGACCAGTAGTACCTCGCCTTGATTTTTCCAATAGTGCGGGTTGTGCACAGATGTCCGGAAGACGGGTCGTCGTGGCACGCTTCCAAAATTTCGTCACGAAGGTCCGCGGGGATGACGAGAAGGTAATTCGCTCTTGTTCCGGGGCTGAAATTCTTCTTCACGAGGACGGAGTTTCTCAGGCTGAATGCTGGTAAGCTGCGTTTGAAGGTCCTAGGAACGGCAACGTTGCATCCCTCGAGGTACTCGATTATGACGCGTAAGTCGGGGTCGGCACGCTGCTGGGCGGCTAGGTCGCTCTCCGTCACGATCCCGAAGAACGCGCTGTCTTCATCAGAGTCTTGTGGTGGTGGGTCGACGGGGGCGCGGGACAGGCAGTCGGCGTCGGAGTGTTTCCTGCCGGATTTATAAACGACTGTAACGTCGAACTCCTGCAGGCGCAAGCTCCACCGCCCAAGACGGCCAGAGGGGTACTTCAAATTGGCGAGCCAACACAGCGCATGGTGGTCTGTTACAACCTTGAATGGCCTTCCATACACGTATGGGCGAAATTTTGAAATCGCCCATATAATAGCCAGGCACTCTTTCTCAGAGGCAGAATAGTTTTTCTCCTCCTTCGACAGACCACGGCTGGCATAGGCGATTACCCTTTCGCAGCCGCTTTGCTTTTGGACAAGGACGGCAACCAAGCCTATATCACTGGCGTCCGTGTGCATTTCCGTTTCGGCATTTTCGTCGAAATGAGCGAGCACGGGCGGGCTTTGCAGGCGTTTTAGCAGCTCGCCGAATGCTTTTTCTTGGTCGTTTTCCCAGCTGAAAGGGGTGCTATCTTTCGTCAAGCGCGTGAGTGGCTCTGCAATGCGTGCGAAGTTTGCGACGAAGCGCCGGTAGTATGCGCACAGCCCGAGAAATCTTTGCACGCCCTTCTTGTCTTTCGGCCTTGGAAAGTTCGCAATGGCTGAAGTTTTTGCCGGGTAGGACTCCCGCGGTAGGTAGGTAGGACTCCCGCGGCGTTGACGACGTGGCCCAAGAACTTGAGTTCCCCGTATGCGAAACGGCACTTTTCAGGCTTCAGCGTCAACCCCGACGTACGAATGGCCTCGAGTACAGACTCCAACCTTGCAAGGTGTTCGTCGAAAGTCCGGGCGAATACCACTACGTCGTCGAGGTATACGAGGCAGGTGTGCCACTTAAGGCCAGCTAGCACAGTGTCCATAACTCTTTGAAACGTCGCTGGTGCTGTGCACAGCCCAAACGGCATCACCTTGAACTCGTATAGGCCGTCTGGGGTTATAAATGCAGTCTTCTCTCGGTCTCTCTCGTCCACTTCAATTTGCCAGTAGCCGGTCTTCAGGTCCATCGATGAGAAGTACTCCGCGTGGCAGAGGTGGTCGAGGGCGTCGTCGATTCGGGGGAGGGGGTACACGTCCTTTTTCGTGATCTTGTTCAGTCGCCGGTAGTCAACGCAAAACCTTAATGTGCCGTCTTTTTTCTTTACGAGTACGACGGGCGCAGCCCAGGGGCTTTTCGATGGCTGTATAATGTCATCGCTCAGCATGTCGTCGACTTGAGTCCGGATGGCTTCCCGTTCGTGTGAAGAGACGCGGTACGGTGACTGTCGGGTAGGTCGGGCTCCATCTTCGGTTATTATTCGGTGCTTCGCTAGAGGGGTCTGACGTAGTTTTGCGCTCGACGAAAAACATTCGCTATAGCGACGCAGCAAAGCCAATAATTTTTTCCGTTGTTCTTGCGGTAGCGCCGAATTCACGTCGAATGGCTGCGGGAGCTTGAAGGTTTCTACGGGTGTGCGTTCAAAGTCGGCGACTGCGATCACATCACTTGCTTCTTGCGTTTCTTCGAGGAACGCAATCGCAGCTCCCTTGTTTAAATGCTGGTACTCTTCGGTGAAATTAGTGACCAAAACGGGAGATTGGCGTTGCTTAAAGTGCGCAATGCCTCTTGCGACGGAGACACCGCGGTCGAGAAGCAACCTTCGATCACTCTCTACGATAGCGTCGATGTCAGAAGCAGCATCCTCACAGTAGACGGCGATCATCAAGCTTGCGCGGGGTGGCAGGGTGATGTGATCGTCGGCGATCCTGACAGCAGCACGGTGATCGGGGTTCGGCTGCGGCGTCGTGGAGTGATCGGAGGAAAATGTTATCGACTTGGTCTGCAGATAAATTATTGCGCCGTTGTCCGTTAAAAAGTCCATTCCGAGAATCACGTCGCGGGAGCAGTTAGGCAGAACGACGAACGCCGCAGGGTACGTTGTGCCGTCTATGGTGACGCGCGATGTGCACGTTCCACTTGGCGTCACGAGGAGGCCTCCTGCTGTGCGTATGTGCGGACCTTCCCATCTGGTCATAACTTTCTTCAGTTTAGACACAAATGGTCCGCTCATTACCTTATAGTCAGCTCCCGTGTCAACGAGGGCGACTACGTCAAAGCCGTCGATGGACACCTTGACGTCAGATGCAGTCTTCCTCGAGTTCCGGGTTCGTCGGGGCGTCATATCTCTGCTTGTACGTGTTGATGGTCGGGCACTGTGCATCGTCGTTGTCGTCGTCTTCTCAACGGACGTCTCGGTCAGGTCGGGTACGCGTCGCGCCGTGTAGCTGTCGTCGTGTTCGGGAGTCTCGTCAGGGTTAGGTCGGGTCGTCGGGACGAGGGCATGTCGTGAATCACTGTCTTCAGCGCGTCCTTGCGTCGTTGGACGGTTTCCAGTTTTTCGCCGTAGAGCAACTTCACCTCCAGAAGTTGCCGCCTTTAGTTTCCCCCGCGTGGGCTGGGAGACCTTCCACGTGCGAAGTCAGCACTGCTACGGCGGTCCGGCGACTTGTACGGGTAGGGCGACGGCGAATGGTTGAAACGGGCTGGTCCACGGCTGATGTCGACAGGTATTCTTCAATCTCAGATGGGTGCTGGCCGGGTCGGGGGCGTGGTGCGTCGACGGAGAAACCACGTAGTCCGAGTCCTCTTGTATGGGCAGCGACGGTAGGTGTGGTCGGCCTCTCCGAAGTGGTAGCACAGAGGACGATTATCCGGTGTTCGCCATACGTCAGTCTTCCTCGGCGTCTGGGTTTGTGCTACCGGGGGTCGGGCGGGCGACAGTGGGCGGCGGTAGGGCGGGGCCTCTTGACGACGTGCCTCTTGACGACGTGTTGGAGCAGGGCGGGGTCGGTGAACAGCTGCGGAGTACGTCATAGCTTGAGGCTCGCAGTGTACTTCGGATGCCACAGAAGTTCCCAAAGCGTTTTGAACTTCTTCCCGGATCACGTCAGTTAAGCAAGCGACTTGGGGTTGCGGCGTCGTCGGGAAAAGTTTTCCGCAGCTCCTCTCTCACTACTGCACGGATGTCTCGCGTGGTCTATCAGCCGGAATCCGCATGTTGTCGATGTAGTTCGCACTGGCCGCGCCAACAAAGTTCCGGTCATACTGCTTAGCACGCATTTCGAGATCCTTCTCAATCGTGCTGGCTTCGGTCACGAATTTAGTGATGGTTTTGGGCGGGTTGCGGACAAGTCCAGCAAACAGCTCATCCTTCACACCGCGCATCAAGAAGCGTAACTTCTTTTCTTCCGTCATTTCGGCGGTCCGCGCGGCGACTAATTGCTTCATCTCCTCAACGAAGATCACGACCCCTTCGTTGGGGTGTTGTGTCCGAGTTTCAAGCAAAAAGCGCAGCTCGCTCTTTTCTCACAACGGTAGTGAATGTCTTCAGGAACTCCCTTTTGAAGTGAGTCCAGTCGGTCAAAGAACTCTCATGGTTCTCGAACCAAGTTCGAGCAGCATCTTCTAAGTAAAAGAAGACATGCCGGAAAGTTTCTTCGTCGTCCCACCTGTTGAAGATGCGGACGCGCTCCAGCTTCTCCAACCATTCTTCGGGGTCTTCAGCGGGGGCTCCCCGGAACGATGGCGGTTCCCGGGGCTGCTGCAGGACGATTGGTGACGTTGTTTCTTGCACCATGGTGTTGGTTGCAGCGTTCCTTTTCTTGGGCCCTTCTGGCATCAAACCGAACTCGGGTGGTAAATCTTGCAGGCGGGGGCTGGCTCTTGTTGGACTGGCTTGGCGGCTTCCCGAGGTTGTAGTGGGCATGAAGGGTGCGTACCCAGCACCTCCACCAGATGTCACGAAGACAAGGACGATGCAGTTGTCTTGAATGAGAAACACGTTTATTATAGCGAACTTGTGCTCCCCTAACAACTCAAAAGAATGTAGAGGCGGCGAAGCAGCGGTCAACAAAGTGACTTGCACAGGCGAGTGGTCCTCGAATCGAATGCCCCGGCGTCCGCACTGCAGGCTTTTTATCTTTTGGCGCGCGTGGTTCTCGAAACGTTGATTCGCATCGAGAACATAGTAGATCCAAGAAGATTATTCTGGGCTGTTCACGTTAGATCGGAATGCTCTCCCTATCACAACCGATAACACATGCGGCACCAGAAAGAAAGAATGGAACACGCGCTTCCCTCGGCGCAGAGATAACACAGACCGGCGCAGCCGGGCGGTAAAAGCAAAACACAAATAAACAAACTCAATGTATGGTTCGCGGCAATACGAGGGCATGCGCAACCCACCTGACCAGCCTTCCAAGGATTTCCCAGCGCCCCTCAAAGTAACCGAGGTAAAATGCAACTACTCCGGCTTTTGTTGCTTTGAATCGAGTCAAAACCTAATGTTTTTGTGTTGTGCCCGCCGAAGGCTTTATTACGCCAATAGATAGTGTTTACCGAATGCATAGCTACTTACGTTTCAGCAGTAGACGCTCCCAAGTTGTTTGCAACGGCGGTGTACGGGGAGATCATAGAACGCGTGATCTTCCCAGTAAACGCTGCTTAATTATTACTGTCTGCCTGTCACACAAAACTTATCTCATGGAGATAGCTTGTTCCTACAGACCACTATTCCTGACAGAGCGAAGACCAAATCACAGGTGACCAGACACTGTCCGTGCAGTGTCAGGAAGTCCGCAATACGAGATATTTTCGGGGATTTCTACAGACTAGGCCTTTTCTATGGTTACAGTAACGCTGATGCAACGTTTCTCCGAACAGGTGGCTGCAAGTCCGACTTCGATGTCCCAAATGGTAAATGTTCTCCAAAACGAAATCTCACAGGTAAGAGCATCGGAACACCTTTTTGTAAATAATGACGTGTCAAAGTACTATCATACAAATATATCGTTTCGCGAAGCTTTTTTTTTTACATTGCATCACGCCAACGTGCGTACTACAGTTGGTTCCTCTGAATCCGCCGCTTTTGTTATACCCCGTCAGATTGCTTCCAAGCTGCATTCCTTGAATCAATTGGGTCGTTTTAGCTTTTTAAGATTTCGAGTAAAACCGATTGCATAAAGCGAACAATCGATCACCACAAAACAAGATTTTCGAAAATGGTTCGTGCTTAACCTGGTGCATTCTTTTAATAAAATCAACAAGTTACATTGGTTATTATTACTTACAAAAGCGAATGGTTTTTCAACGTTGTTGCATGATACTAACCGGGGTAGGATGTGTGATTAAGGCTAAAATTCCAGCTAAGACTCCAACACCGTGGCACTGAGTGTACGGTACCTGTAAGCGATGGTGCTGATTCTGTCGCCAAAAAACTTGTGTGAAGCTTAGTTTCCTTTTAAATTAGGGAGGATCGTGGAAGGAAACACAGTTTTTAGCTCCGTAGACTTAGACTAATTAAACTTCTTATTTTCGTTTAACCGGTACAACCTCAATTAACTAAACTCCCTTTCTTCGTTTTCAGTTGAAGCGAGTGATCAACCAGAAGGATGTAAGCATCTGCGTTCCAGTTTGATATCCATTGCCTCCAACCATTGTTCTCGCTAAACGATTTTTCAATTTTTTTCAGAATGACATTCTACTTCTTAGAGAAACCGTGTCCGTACTGACAGAGGACGTGCGAGGTGTAAGGAACTCCAAATCTTCTTAGACCGGCCGCCGTGGCTCAGATTTGAACGCGTGCTGCTGTAAACCAAAAGTTCGGGACTTCGATTAAGTGAAGTATGGCTGCATATGTGATATTTTGAAGCATCGTAAGCAACTGAATGGGGTTTGAAGTAGTCCTAATCGTCTCGCTACGGAGCACTGCATAGAATTACAAGCCAGGTGTTTCTTTCGCGCGAGAAACCTCGATTAGAAACTTTACAGATAGCACTCTTGTGCGGGACTCATAAATTACAACTCGGCATCCTGTTTATTCATCTAAATGCACACTTCACTGACAATCTTCAATTCACAATCCACCATGCACTTGCTACTTTCTTGAATGAATCCAAAAGGTGCAACTATTTTTATCATACGATGTTTTCTGGCTCGAATGACGCGTTTGTTCACGTCTACATTCGTCGCGACTGATCTTTATCGGGATGATTATCAATTGTGAAAACCTGTTCACCATTGTCGTCACTATTGTCATCATCACTTTTGATGGGGGTTCAACACGAGGCTTGGTGAATACTCTTCGTCGCACTGGCGTGATAGAGAAGTAAATGGGATGTCAAGTTCGAAAGTACAGCTGCTGCTAGCCTAAAAGTGTGGCCCTACTGAGCACATCACTTTCATTCATACCAAATTTTTTGCCAATGCCACCAAAATATTATTAAACCTTAATTTTCTAGAATATTTTAGTCTGTCGATATCCCAACGAGCATTCGCGTTGGCCTCGCCATCTAAATTCAGTGGTTTTCCAGCACCGTCGATAAACTCTTTCTAATAACGTCTGTGGTAACGTATGGCCTCCGCCACAAATCGTACCGTGACTGCATTTCCGCCTGACCTATGAGAATGCTTAGGCGGATCAACTGCCGGCATGATCTGTCAGGCTTAATCTCACCATGAGCGGCTGTGCAACCACAGGGGTACCACGGTCCTTTTCACTGGGCCTGCAAGTGAGAATATTCCACCGATAACACTTTTCCGCGAAGAGCGAGAGAGAGAAAGAAATATTTTTATTTATCGAGCAGAGGCTGATGTATGGGCCCGCCCGTGAAAGGCATCCTTAGTCCGCGATTCCTTGGCTTCGGCTGGCTGTCCTTACCCGGTTCACCAGGTTGAGCTGGGCATCCGGGTTTGGACTTGACAGGGAAGCCCTCCACTACTCGAAGGTGGGTTTTGGAAGTGGAGGCAAGTCTGGACTGCGTTGGCACGCCCATACTATGTGGTATAGCGTGCCAGGGTGGGGACAGTTAGTACAGAAGGAAGGTTGAGTGGTTAAGATGAAGTGGAGGGGGCTGGGACGGGGGATTATTTTGTATACAATAGGCGAGAATTCCTGTGTAGCCAGTCAGCAGATGAGGTTGATCGTGGGAAGGGGTGTATATATTGGCCTCCGTCGAAAAGGGGTCGATATATGAAATCGTGAGCCGCGTCGAGAACCGCTTCGTTGCCGGGGATGACGGTTTGTCCAGGAGCCCAGGCAATGCGGATATCAGGGCTGGTCGAGCTCCTTTTGAGAATGAGTAGGGCTGATAGAAACATGCGGCCAACCTGGCAGTTTCGGCAGGCTGTCCGCGAGTCTGAGACTAGTGACTGGTTCAAGGGCGGATAGTGGCAGCCAGCGCAATAGCTATTTCTTCGACGACATCAATTGAGGTTGGCGTATTAGTGGTGGCGTTGATGCATTGGCCTTTTCGTGTAACTATATACACAGGCTACGTGGCTGGCGGGCCAAGTGTACAAGTATTTCAAGAATGAAAACAGTAGTAATTTCGACAAGGGATACCTCTCTTGACATAAAGAACAAAAATAAAGCCTCTGTAGCCACCCCTTCTATCGGATGTATCCAGCATTCATCCTGTCAAATTGTCAACTGTTACGGGTGCGAGGCATCCCGCATCTTGCATACAGGTGGTCTTGCCCACCCGGAAAACGCACGTCTGGTTATTTTACGACGAAGTAAATGTTTTACTGCTTGGAACGAAGTTTCTTGCTCGCATACGCGACAAGGCTGGTTAGTTACTCTACATGGCTAAAAATGAAAATCGCTGGCTGCGACCGACCTCGCCGTGCAATGCTCGTTAATTTATAGCTGCGGCCTTCATGGAGCGAATCGATTACTCGTCTGCTTTCTTTATAGGTACAAATACGGTGTGAAAATCGCATTGCAAAAGCGGCAAAATCCAGCACAGACTTGGAGGTAATACTCTTAAAAACTTGGAAGAAGCTGCCAGTCCCGGTCATTTGTTTCCCCAAAACTTACCTACTTGCATTTGTGTTGTTTTTTTCAGACGCTGCGTGTCCTGTTGGACGAATACATGGCCGGGAAAGATGAAGAACGAAAACAAGAGATTGAAGGGGTAGGCGCTGTTTCTAGTGATTGATTTTAAAAAGACGTGCAGCATCGCTGCAAGTCAGTTTTAAGTACGGTAGCTGGAGATGGGTTTGCCCCCTAGAAACCTGGTCACGCAATCGAAGGCTCCCTGGAAATAAAGTACGTGGTACAACGACCGATTGTACCAAGCTGCATTTGTTGAATATTATTGGACAGTAATAGCATTTTATGTTTTCAAGTCAAACCGATTGCATTAAGCGAACATTCGATAACCACAAAACATGATTTCTAAAATGGTTCGTGCTTAACCTCCTGCATTGTTTCAATAAAATCATAAGTAACAATGGTTATTTATGGCTTGCAAAAGCGAATGGTTTTTCAACGTTTTTGCGTTATACCAACCGGAGTATGGCGTTGTACTTGAAATACGGCTAAAATTCCAGCCAAGATTCCAACGCTGTGGCGCTGAGCGTTCGGAACCTGTAAGCGATGATGCTGATTCTGTCGCCAAAAAACTTGTGTGAAGCTTAGTTTCCTTTTAAATTTGGGAGGATCGTGGAAGGAAACACAGTTTTTAGCTCCGTAGACTTAGACTCCTTAAACTTCTTATTTTCGTTTAACCGGTACAACCTCAATTAACTAAACTCCCTTTCTTCGTTTTCAGTTGAAGCGAGTGATCAACCAGAAGGATGTAAGCATCTGCGTTCCAGTTTGATGTCCATTGCCTCCAACCATTGTTCTCGCTAAACGATTTTTCAATTTTTTTCAGAATGACATTCAACTTCTTAAAGATACCGTGTCCGCACTGACAGGGGACGTGCAAAGTGTAAGGAACTCCAAATCTTCTTAGACCGGCCGCCGTGGCTCAGATTTTAACGCGTGCGGCTGTGAACCAAAAGTTCGAGACTTCGATGAAGTGAAGAATGGCTGCGTGTGCGATATTTTGAAGCATCGTAAGGAACTGAATGAGGCTTGAATTAGTCCTAATCGTCTCGCTACGGAACACCGCATAGAATTACAAGCCAGGTGTTTCTTTCGCGCGAGAAACCTCGATCAGAAACTTTACAGATCGCACTCTTGTGCGGGACTCGTGGATTACAACTCTGCATCCTGTTTATTCATCTAAATGCACACTTCACTGACAATCTTCAATTCACAATCCACTATGCACTTGCTACTTTCTTGAATGAATCCAAAAGGTGCAGCTATTTTTATCGTACGATGTTTTCTGGCTCAAATAACGCGTTTGTTCACGTCTACATTGGTCGCGACTGATCTTTATCGGGATGATTATCAATTGGAAAAACCCGTTCACCATCGTCGTCATTATTGTCATCATCACTTTTGATGCGGTTTCAACACGAGGCTTGGTGAATACTCTTCGTCGCACTGACGTGATAGAGAAGTGAACAGGATGTCAAATTCGAAAGTACAGCTGCTGCTAGCCTAAAAGTGTGGCCCTACTGAACACATCACTTTCATTCATACCAAATTTCTTGCCAATGCCACCAAAATATTATTAAACCTAAATTTTCTAGAATATTTTAGTCTGTCGAAATCCCAACGAGCATTCGCGTTGGCCTCGCCATCTAAATTCAGTGGTTTTCCAGCACCGTCGATAAACTCTTTCTTATAACGTCTGTGGTAACGTATGGCTTCCCCCACAAATAGGACCATGACTGCATTGCCGCCTGACCTATGAAAAGGCTTAGGCGGAGCAACTGCCGGCAGGAAATGTCAGGCTTAATCTCACCATGAGCGGCTATGCAACCACAGGAGTACCACGGTCCCTTTTCACTGCTCCTGCAAGTTAGAATATTCCACCGATAACACTTTTCCGCGAAGAGCGAGAGAGATAAAGAAATATTTTTATTTATCGAGCAGCGGCTGATGTATGGGCCCCGCCCGTGAAAGGCATCCTTAGTCCGCGATTCCTTGGCTTCGGCTGGCTGTCCTTACCCGGGTCACCAGGTTGAGCCGGGCATCCGGGTCTGGACTTGCCAGGGAAGCCCTCCACTACTCGAAGGTGTGTTTGGAAGTGGAGTCAAGTCTGGAGTACGTTGCCACCCCCATACTATGTGGTATAGGCTGCCAGGGTGGGGACAGTGAGCACAGAGGGAAGGTTGTTGGGTGGTGAAGATGAAGTGGAGGGGGTGGGACGGGTGAGACGGGTGAGACGGGGGACATATAATAGGCGAGAATTTCTGCGTAGCCAGTCAGTGGATGGGGTTGATCGTGGGGAGGGGTGTATATATTGGCCACCGTCGGAAAGGGCTCGATATATGAAATCGCGAGCCGCGTCGTGAGCCACTACGTTGCCGGGGATGACTGTTTGTCCAGGAGCCCAGGCAACGCGGATATCAGGGCTCGTCGAGCTGCTTTTGAGAATGAGTAGGGCTGATAGAAACATGCGGCCAACCTGGCAGTTTCGGCAGACTGTCCGCGAGTCTGAGAATAGTGACTGGTTCAGGGCGGATAGTGGCGGCCAGCGCAATAGCTATTGCTTCGACGACTTCAATTGAGGTTGGGGTATTAGTGGTGGCGTTGATGCATTGGCCTTTTCGTCTAACTACACAGGCTACGTGGCGGGCGCGCAGAGTGTAGATGTATTTTAAGAACGAAAACAGTTGTAATTTCTGCCAAGGGAGACCTTTGTTAACATAAAGAACAAAAGTAAAGCCCCTATAGCCACCCGTTCTATCGTATGTGTCCAGCATTCATCTTGCGAAATTGTCAACTGTAACTGGGGAGAGGCATCCCGCATCTCTTGCAAACAGGCGGTCTTGCCCACCTAGAATATGCACATCTTTGTATTTTACGGCGAATTAAATGTTGTACTGCTTGGAACGAAGTTTCTTGCGCGCATATGCGACAATGCTCGTAATCACCATACGTAGCTAAAAATGGAAATCTCAGGCTGAGACCGAGCTTCCCGTGCATTGCTCGGTAATTTATAGCTTCGGCATTCATGCAGCGAATTGATTACCCGTTCTTTCTTTATAGGTACGAATTCGCTGTGAAAATCGCATTGCGAAAGCGGAAAAATCCAGCACAGACTTTGAGGTAATATTCTTAAAAACGTGGAAGATGCTGCCTGTCCCGGTCATTTGTTTTTACAAAACTTACGTGCTTGTATTTCTGTTGTTTGTTTTCAGACACTGCGTATCCTGTTGGACGAATATATGGCCGGTAAAGATGAAGAACGAAAGAAAGAGATTGAAGGGGTAGGCGCTATCTCTGGTGATTGATTCGAAAAAGATCTGCAGCGTCGCTACCAGTCAGTTTTAATGACGTTGGCTGGAGATCGGTCTGCCCCTAGAAACCTGCAAACACAATCGAAGGCTCCCTGCGAATAAAGACCGTGGCACAACGAACGATTGTACAGTGTGGGCGGCGAGAGGGGTAAAGGACACTAGGGTCAGCAAGAAAACGTCATGGTGCAAACTCGTTAAAGAGAACAATTAAGATCCATCTGGTTCCATTTACTGGCACAAATGAACTAAATCAGGTGGGCTTGTGCAACCAGGTTGAATGTGCAGCAGGCAGTCCTGTAAATGTTTGTACTTTCACTTTGATTGATTGATTGATTGATTGATTGATTGATTGATTGATTGATTGATTGATTGATTGATTGATTGATTGATTGATTGATTGATTGAAATTCCTCAGTCGCAACAGAAAGTTTTTAGTTTTGTAAGCCAGCAGCCACCGTATATAGCACGGGCGATTTCACAGCCCTCTTTGTCGAAGTTACAAATGTCGTAGACCACCTAAAACAGCCAACTGTTACTTTCGCATTTGCTACATAAAGATTACGGGCGGGAGACATGCTGATTTATGTATACTCGTGAGTGAACGAGTGTGGCATCTGTACCCCACTCTACGCTGACAGCCGTTTTTAGAATGAGATAGACACAAAAGCTGCACTCGCCGCCTCGCACTATAGGACGTCCAAATTCGGAAAATTAATTCTACGCCTGTTCTAAAAAAAGCTTTCACGTAAAGCCTTACTATGTGGCCTTCAAAACTTGTGGACCACGCGCATGGCAACTTCTTATTGGCAGCTTTTTCTGCTGCCACAAGGCGAAGCTGGTTTTCACACGATTCCGACTATTTTCACCCGCATGGTAAACGACAGCAAACATATATGTGACCACCAACAGCGAGGCAACTGCTTTGTGCTCTCCCATGAGCACTGAAATATTTTCCTTTGGAGCAGATTGACGCCGATGGCAAGCTTCATCTACCGAAACGAAAACCTGTTGTAAACTTTCATACCACCGTGTAGCGTACTCGTTTTTGGCTGCAACGCTAGTGTTAAGTCCACACATCAAGCTAGCAAAAGTGAAGTGGAAAACAGTAACAAGAACTTGCCGCGTACCTCGCGTCAAAAGACAATAGCTTGTCTCCCACCATGCCAACTAACACATCACCCTCTCCCAATTCTACAGCCCTTCATGTACAGCCACGATCGAGAGTTTACGGACCGGGGAAAAGTGTCAATTTTAGGTTATTTCTCTTCCTATAGCATCCCAGAAAACTTTCGAATGCATCTGAGATGTCGTGCAAGTAGTGAACTAATGAAACCTACCGCACATAGCACTACGGGCTGCCTTGCGGCAGAGAAATAACACGAAATTGCTGCTTTCGTGATCCGTAAACTTCTGCTCATGGGCGTACATCTCCCTCCCCACCAACCACTACATTCCGCTCCGCTTTACTCCTGCTTCTCTCTCCCATCCCTCTCCCTCCGCGGGTCACGTGATCTATCCGTCGTGGCTCACGGGGCCTACGCGACGTGCCCAACTCGTCGGTGAGTAATTAGCAATCCCTGGGTCACTGATCACTAGTCGGCTCCAATGGGAGCCAGTGATCTTCATACTGAGTCAGTGGTGCACTAGTGGATTAACCGGTAATATTGCCGGCTGATTCGAGAAACAGCCAGACGGAGTGTCTTTCTGCCTGCCTCATACAGACGACCATCTTAACTCGTGAACGTTGAGCAGTCTTGAATTTCTTTCAAAGACACAGAGAACCTGTCGCGCTGTATCCCTCCGCGAAATCCTTGAATCTCGCTGAACGCTTAACCACTTGTGAATGGCGTTTTTATAAATCCCTGCTCCACATTTTCTAGTTCTCAGAACAGGCGAGCATGACCAGGTGTTTTTTTTTTCATAAATGTCAATCGATCCATCTCCTGGTCCTGTTTCAAAGGAGTTCTACTCAATTTTTACATCCCAACATACAAAATCTTCCCAAAATGTTCGGCTCTAAAATAAATCTAGCGCGTTAATTCAGCATTGCAACTGTCTTAATTCGGTGGAATACATTGCAGCGCGAAAGTAGACAAAGAGAGACACGGGAGAAGCGCTGAGGCAGAATATCTTGTTTGGCCTCTCGTTGGCACTCAGCTGTGGTACAAATTGAAGCACGAAAGAAAACCAAGACTAAGATAACACGCTTGCCCCGTGTTTTGTCTTATTCTTAGCCTGTCTTCGCGCTTTAATGTGTTCCACAGCTGCACAACAACTTGCCCAACATGTTCTTCTGCTGACTTTACCCGTTTCCCATTAGTGTCCAGTGTTTTCAAGTACCGGTCATTTCCTTCGTTGGTCGCTCTGGGCCTTCTACTACAAGCTTGCCTTTTTGTTCACTGTTTCTACTACGTCCAGAATGCCGCCTTGAAGCATGTTTAGCCCTCATTGAATTTTACAAACTGTGCCCGTCAGCAACAAGGGCTGCCCGGTTCCTGCCGTGTGTCTAACGCCAAATGTGTTGGCTTGCAGGTACATGCCAACATGGCCAACATGGCCAACATGCAGGCACTTTATGAAGAGAGGATGGGTAACGTGGAGGTAAGCGTGGCCTGGACATTCGGCACCAGATTTTTGTTGACGAGAACCCCCTAATTAAGCATGCCATTCTTATTGGTTCTCTCGATGAGAGCGTCTGAACCTGCCACGTTCGTCACTTTGTTTTCGTTTTGAAGGGTTACCGTAACAGGAAACTGAAAGTTACATAACTGGCTCGAAAATTCCGCGCACTCCGTTGCGAATTTTGTTTATCTTATCTATCCCGTTCAAATGTATGTGACATGGTACAATTGCTGCCATAAGCCCAAAATTTTGTACGCAGTCTTAAAGACAATATTCGGGCACTGACTATACTTCTAAGTAAAAGTGGCGTTTCAAAGAACTCTGTCGTAAAACGCTGACGCCGCAGGAGCACATAACACAAGTCCTCACATCCAACTAATCGTTTGTATTGAACGGTGTGCAATCAATACTACACACTTACATAAAAAGTCGCGTTATCAACCATTACATACGCCACCAACACATTGCAAATACAGTTGCAAGCTTACAGAAAATGGCTTTTTTAAAGGCTAGGGAACAGCAGATGTGGCGACAGCTTTGTAGGCTTAATGACTTGCAGTTGTATTTGCAGTGATCGCTCGTATGGCTGATGTACGTCCATGGGCAAATGAAACGCGAACACGAAAATATAAACCAGAACACACAAATAGCGTGATTTCTTTCCTGGCAAGTGAAATTGTCGCCTGGCTTCATTACAGTAACAGAGATTGAAAATGTGTCTCCCAAAATACCACTAGCCAGCTATTTTTAATCGCCACTACCCATATTCTTTGATTTCACGTGTTCTGGTTCACATTTGCATGCTCTCATTTCGTTTGTACAGTCGGGATCAATTTGAAGGTTATCGCGGGAGCGCCGACTGACCGCGACGGCAGCGCCTTTGCGTGACACTTTTTAGCGACAGCCACAACGAGATTATGCTAGGTTTGCTTCTCCCTTGGCTGTTTCATGCAGTGCGAGCCCTGCCCTCAGAAACGATAAAGGACGTGCTTTTAAATGCAGAGCATTTCTTAGCCTCGCCTGTTCCTGCGTCGGACGGTGTCAACAGTTCCGCCATAGAGAAAGAAATACTGGTAAGAGTGGACACTCCCATAGAGCCCTGCGGCCGAATGACTGTACTGTAGTGTAGCGCACCGAGCGGACGGAGAGCCAAACTAGTAACCATACTTTCGTACGTTCACTTTCGGTTTCGGTTTCGCGGACACCGATTTTGGCGGGTAGTTTGAAGGACTGGAAAGCGCTGCTCACAGCGACGGGCATCGGTACGGTATTCGGACGCTTTCATGCAATAATTAGTGTTTATTTGAACATATCATTCTCAGGCTTAGTGCCCGTATGCTTTTACAGAAAAAAAAACCTTTTTCTGAAAACGTGAAATTGCAATTAACAGTACCACTCACACTTGGTTAAGAATTCTGTCGCGTGTTCACATGTTGCCGAGCCACATAAAAGAGACACACCATAAATGAAGAAATATTTATTGCATGGCAGTAAACGGAACAAGTTCAAATTGTCATCATTCTTTGCAACACACATATAATAATAAACAGTGAGTAATACACAACAGAGACAATACACAGTACTGAGAGGAAAATACGTTTCCAGGAATGAAAAAAAATGCACAAGTAAAGGTACCACAACCACACAAAGGATTTTTTCTCCACGGTAATTGAAAATGTAGAAAACCGAGAAACTCAGCCATCCACAGATTTACTTGTATCTACGACACCCTCAGACGCTGTTCGCTGTTGCAGTCATACTAAAATATCAACCATAACATAATCTAGACACTGGGATACTTGCAACTGTTTACAACCACTATCTCCGCAGATAATCTTCTTAGTCTGGCAATTTCTCCAGTTAGGATGTGAAAGAAGGGAAAAACTTTGGCTTTGATGGCCTCGCTTATTTGATGAACGCTGATGAGATCTATTGCCTCGGGGCAACTTCAAATCAGTAGCAGTAATTGAACAGAAATCCCATTTATGTGGAGATGCACACGCAAAAGGTTAAGAGGAAAAAAATCAACTTCCTATTGGTTCCTTGCAAGGGTGCATTTTCCCAAGAAGCCGGGTTACCTTCCGAAAGCGTTGCCTTCCCAGTAAAGGCAAAGGGCCAGGCAGGGATATTTTAGGTACGTGCACGTAGTCAACCGACAGGTTCCAGGCTCGATTAAGGCACACAAATTCATGCCTTCCGCTGTCAATACGAACAGTCTAATATAAGAAACAGGGAAGCAGTATATGCTTCTCGTGTATGAGACAATGGTGGCACATTACAGAATCCCATAAGCATTTGACAACGTAGGTCCCAACATGGTTCTCTTCATCTAGGCCAGTCCGACAACAGGCAGCACGTATGGTGACAAACGACATTTAGCATGACCTCTTACCCTGGCAGTCTTCATAATGTAAAAGGGTTTTTGTGAATGTACTGTTTTCACAATATTACAACTAGCAGCAACAATAACTTGCGAGTGGAGTTTGGAGACTATACGCTGTTGTTAGTGGTTTTAATGATATGAGGCATGTCAGTGATAAAAAACCGTTTGTTCCTTGAGTCAACGATAGTCTTTTAAGTGGTCACGCCTTATTGAGTGCCGAGACTTGCGTTAGATTTTAGGTGCTAATGGCAAGGTTCAATAGATGGAATACAGTTGCGGTATCCATCAGAAGCATCAATAAGGTAGCAAGAAGCATTGCAGGCAGTCATTAATACAACTGAATAACTCTGGGAGAACAGTTGGCACGGCCACTTTTGTGAGTCCTGTGAGGGCACGATTCATGAAGTGCTTGCACCATGTTTGGTATGAAGAATGCAGCTGGCTGGTTGGCTCTGTCTTGAGGGCACCTGTAGACCTGCACAGGTGATAGGTGATATAGTACACAAACTGCTTGCAATAACAGATGATATGCGAATAGTCTGTAAATTTCACTGCAACTAGTATTCAAGTATTGCCTCCAGTGCATGCCACCTATTTAAAACACAAGTTCTCTTATTCTATTCAGCAATCATGCGGTCAAGCTATTAGCAACACTTAAAATATGGGTCTTTGTAATTTCGCAACACTGGTTAGGCACATTCTTAATGCAATTCACCTATTGTTTGGGTTAACAAGAATGATAACGCTGCTCACATAGCCTGAATCCCTTTGTCTTTTTTTGTAAAATCAGGACGAAGAGTGAGAGCGAGCTGAACGTTAAACAAACCTGTTGCCCCACGGGCTCGCGAAAGAAACGCATCCCGAGAACGGGCACCTGGCGAAAGTATATTTGGGCGCTGTGTGGGCACCATGGCAAGCAGCAGTGAGCGTCGTACTGAGTACTACTGACCGCCAAAGGCCATGCCTTAAAAAGATATGACAAGAAACACACAGTTCCGACTAAATAGGTGCAATCTGCGCAATACGTGTTTAATGAAACTAGCCAAAATATGACCAGAGAAAAGAGAGCAAACGCTTGAAAAAACGGCAAGTGTGGAACAGTTGTATGCAATGCCTGCGATACCGGAATTGATATACGATGTAGAACGAAGACCAAATTTGAAGGTTTCAATGCACTGCGCACTCACCCCGCATCGAGCAAAGCTGTTATCTGCCGACGAAAGAAGCGTTTTTACCGTACCTGGCGCGCCAAAGCGAAGCGACGAGCGCGCGTTATCTGCGTCGGCGAGCGGGTTCGCTTTGTACGCAGGCAGCTTGGTATGCACCCATGTGTAAAACTTACGATGAGTGTAGGGCTGCTGGTTATGCCCAGATAAGTCAAATTAATGCAGATACGGCTACTTCGCCGTGTACGTTAGCCCGGACGGCTTTGCAGCGCATCACGGCCATAATAGCAGTAACAGTTGGCCAAGCTAGCAATGGCTAGCTAGTATAATACAACGCAGCCTGCGGCTCACGTAATTCAGTGCAGCGACAGCGCACAACGCCTGCTTCGCCTACGGACCGCCGGCCGGCCGGCCACTTCCGCAACTCACAGCCGTCGTTTGCGGCACGTAAACGCTACGTGCGACGACGGGCGCGTACCGCTGGCATCCCTCAGCGCTAGATAAAACGGCACAACCAGCCTAAAATACCATTACGTCCAGCTAAAAAATGGTGTCTTACGCCTTTCCGGGGCGTTTCCAAAGCGCTTATCTTAAAGACGCAGCACTAGCTATGCCTGATTCCCTGAGGTTACGCAGTGCTCGCAGCGTTTGCAGTACAAGGAAACGTAAATATGATACGCCACACCAGCACTTTAAAGAAGAAAGTCTCACCTTTCGTTCAGGATGCAAAACCGATGTCGCAAATAAAGCGCTAGGCGTTTCCTTCTCAACAACAGAGGTTAGCACGAGGCTGCAGAAACGCACGTGCAAACGCTGCCGAAAGAGCCAAATGGCGGCTTGCGCTTGCGGCTTGGCGGCTTGGCCAGGCTTGGCGCAAAGAAGCCACAAAAATTTACATTGACAGCCATTCAACTTATTACACAAATAAAAATGTGTAGTCTAATGTGTAACAAAATTTTAAAAGTATAATATTGTGTGTTAGCTTAATTTTAAATATATAGTGTTTTACCACTTGCGCCGACTGCCGGACGGCGCGCGAGTCACGCCACTCGGCCGCGATAAGCCCGTGTGTCCACTCTTCTAATTTTTTTATTTCTCTATGGTTCCGCGTCCGCAGCAGGCGCGCCTCTCCTTCCCTCCTTCTCTCAACAGCAGCTGGCGCGCGCATCGTCGTAGTCAGCCCGTTCGCTTCGTCGCGGTCTCGGCCACGGCCTCCGCATCGGCTGCCGGCGGCGCGTAGCAACGGCGCTCTGCCGGCAGCCGATCGCGGAGGCCGTGTCTCGGCGTAACAGGTGCGTGATGGAAGCAACACGCCTTCAATCAGTACTGAGGCCCCAATGCTCTGCATTTACTCGTGTTCCCCTCGCGGGAAGGTGCGGGAATTTTTTTTTCTCTTCTTCGTTATTCTTTTCTCCTGTAATCCATATACTTCACACTCATACGTAGCCTTCTCAGGGTAGTTATGCCGACATGCCGCGGCATAGTGTGTAAAAAAATCCCATTTTCTTCCATAATGCTGCAATGCCTTCGGTGTATCAGGTTGCCTAGGAACGAAACACAGACACGTCATCAAAAAAGGAATGAAGGAAAAACTTCGCCAGCTGGCCTTCGCAGAATAGGGGTGAGCGAATTCTATGCAACAGCCAAGGAGTGAGGGAGGGTAGCATAATCTCAGCTTAGCGAATAAAAAAAGTGCCACGGAATGGCGCTTTCGTCTTCCTTGGTCGGTGTTCCCGCAATAACCTTGAAATTGGTCCTTACTGTACATGACTGCATCTTGGTAACGTGAGTTTTCATATAAGTGTGATGTATTTATTATTCAGCTTTTACTAAAAACGATCACTTCGAAGTCAGCGCTTGGATTGTGTGCTTCTTTGCTTCGCCGTTGCCTGAAAGTGTTCGCTGATCAATCTTCAGATATGAGGCAGGGCGGCAGAAAGCTATCGTCTTTCGGCGTCATTTGCAGAAATATTAAGCAGATACACGGCCATTTTAACACGAAAGTGTTTTATTCCCGGATACACGTAGATTTCGCTGACGTCATATCCGTCACGGAAGTCACGCCAGTGCCACGAAGCAAGCGGCCTGTAAAGAGTGCATCTCTGCACACAGGGTCTTCTTGCGGGGAAGCAATCTTTAGTACTAAAGAGTACGTTATACTTAGGGTTGTTCGGTGGCGGGTTTTATATTTTAACACGAAAGTGTTTTATGCCGCGATACCCCAAGATTTCGATGACGTCATATCCGTCAAGGAAACGACGCCAGTGAACCTTTGCCAAAGTGACCCACCAGCAGGACGTCGCTCGCCAAGCACACCCACAAGACAGCCGCCACCCGCAAATCATGTTAACATGGAGATTTCGCTGCACATTTCACTTTCGTGTTTTACTGATTCCTATGACAGAGGAATCAACCAGTTTTTTTTTTGCGATGTGGCAGCTGAGGAGAGAACGACTGACAAAAAGAAACGAAATTGCCGCCTATCTGCTTACTTTGCTTGAGAAAGGCTGCAGATAAGCGGGCGAGAAAGCTACACAATCACACGGCCGACGGTGCCACCACCGATGGCAGTGATGACAAAAAGAACGAAGCACGCCGTTAGGTTGTAGGCGGGCATAGAAAAACAATGAACCAAGCACTCGCGAGAAAGGCTGGCCATCAATTGAGGTTCCCGAAGCTCAGCGTAAACTGCTTCGAGAAGCGGTTGCAAATTCCCCGCAAGTGGCCAGCTGAAGTGTTGAAACAGCATTACATAAAAATCGTCTACCCGTAGTGGCTAAACAAGATTAGAAAAACAGTGGAGCAGCAAGGACAGACACGATAACAATAGGCAGGCGTACAATTGAAATGTACAGAAAAAAAATCTAATCAAACATCGTCATTACCAGTGTTGATTGATTGTAAGGTTTAACGCACCGACCCAACGTAGGCGATGAGGCGCGCAGTAGTGGAGGGCTCCGGATTAATTTTGACCAGCTGGGGATCTTTAACGTGCGCCGTAATCTCGTACACATGGACGTTTTTGCTTTTCGCCTCCATCAGAAAAGCGCCGCCGCGGCCGCGAATCGAACCCGCGACCTCGTGCTCAGCAGCGCAACGCCTTAGCCACTGAGCCACCACGGCGGGTCTCATTACAAATGTACTGGCTGGGAAAGGGGGATATCGGGAAAAAAGTCCCTGCGATAACTCCATGGGCTATGCTCTGCTTTTTGGGAATAGATATGAAAGAGCGTTGTGGAGTCGTGATCCCATGATGACACCTAATATGTGTTCTGTGAAAAGAAAACAAACGATTCGAGACCTTTTGTTTGAATGTGATTGCATCCATCCAAATCCACGCGATGCAAATATCCGGCTTCCCGAACCTCTGGGGTGTAAATGCAATACATTTAAAAGGCAATACAGAACAGGGAATGCTGGTGGAAACAAAGCAGAGAGAACATAATGTGTAACAGCTACCACATGTCGTGAACCACATTTAGTTTGAACATACCCATACAGGCAGCGTTCAAATTAAGAGTAGAACAGACATAAATTTTCTTTTCCTCAGTTGACGCATTCCCCATGCCAATACAAAGAAGATACCGTAAAAAATGAAAGGATAAACCCAAATGTGGTTGTGGAACTGGTACGATTTTTACGATCTCGAGGGGACATTTCATTCATGCCATGACCGTGAGCCGTTGCAATTTTTAATGATGAATGTCATCCTAATCACGTTTTCTGCTGGCTACCGCCATTACATTTAGATATTTTCTAATTTATGAGCTCATGACATCCCAAATTTCATGCGGACAAAATTTACTTTCCAGAAAGTTCTTCTCGGCTGTCACCATAGTGCATTTTTGTAATGTTAAAATTACCTCCTCCATAGCCATTTTTGCACTTGTTTAGAAACTAATGCTAAGCTTGATGCCTTCGGAGCATTTTCACTTGTCGTGAAGAATTTTATTCCGGTCGTCGGCCCAGGAACAAAATTCATTTTGTTCAAATGACAATCTTTCAAGGTTTATAAACGCGATCTTTAAATGTGCCATTCCAGTTTCGGGGAATTTCGGATGACATCAGGCTGCGAAAGTGGGACGCACTAAGTATTTGCAAATGAGCAGGAGAGCGCACTTTCTCGCTTGCCTCAGAACAGCACGATAGCTTGGCCAAAGATACCAACAGAATGGAAGAAGCGGCTGCTGAACAGCGCAAGTTAGCACCACTCCGCAGTGAATAGTCCACCATAGTTAGCCTGGTGGAGGTCAAAAGATTAATCGATACCTCGAAGTGCGCATTGTTAAAAATGAACTCTAGGGAATTGTACACAAACACCTTTATGACTCCTGAATTTTGAGGCTGACTCTACAGAAGCCTAATACGGTCTTGAATGCTGCTGTAACTAAGCCTTCTGATGTACTAATGATGCAACTACTAAACCAACACCAACCTTTTCTTCTATTAACCTAGGTGGCTTGCAACGCCATTGTTTCAGTAGTTTCCGTACAACCCGAGCTGTGTTCTTTCGATTGGTATGGTTTTCGCGTCATCCGTATTTTTGTTTGTTATTGCAGCAGCGTATCGATGGATTCCAGCAGCGCATCGGTGAATTCCTGCAGAACATCTACCACGCCCACTCGCAAGAGGTACGTGAGTGAATGCTTAAGTCTAGGTTTGGCCAGAGTCCATCAGTGAAAAGTTTTAAGGGACTGTGGTTTGGTGTTCGTATTACTTTTCCTTCATGAAATCACTTTTAATTTTGTGGTAAGCAAGTCTGTGCATTTTTCCCCACGAGTATTAAGCGAATTAGTAGTAGCATGATCGAGCACATCATTTTGGCAGTCACTCCTAATTGCTTGCATCTCTTGAAGCCGGACGCTTGCACAATCCAGTGAAGCCAGCGACGCAGCCTCCTTGGGGTTCCGACGACGTTATTTGCAGGTAACCAAAACGTTTTGAGTAGCAATAATGTTTCCGCATGCCTATCGCGTTCAGCACCTCCCAAAGCATTAATTTTCAATGATCAGTCATATGCTTTGTAGGTTCTGTGAAAGTTGGGGCTTAAGACATTCTATGATGATGATAAATTTGTCGTTCCAGAACCAGACTACGTATTCTGCGGCGTTTAAAATATATAGACTTCAGAGCTCGGCCCTGGGTTTTCAACCTCAATCTTGAATTCAACAAGTTTTCTGTCCACTTCAAACATCCCACATACTGTAATTACTAATATTATTTGAATGGTTACGGAAGGGTAATCGTCCCTCTGCATTCCACTCGAAATACACTTTCGAGGGCCTTCACGGATGATCCAATCGACATCATGAATAAAATTATGGGATTGAAATTATTTGCTCCTTACGAGAACAGCAAAACTGTACTTATAGTAATGTGCCAGTAATAAGTTACAGGGAAAAGACAGGACATTTGAGAATTGGGTGATGATTAGCCTTCGCACTCGGGTCATACGTTCTGACAAAATGGCATGCGTATTGAGCCTCGCGCTTTGGACCACTGAAACCATTTTTTAACGCCATGATTATTCGCTCGGTTAGAAGGACACTCCCTCCACCTAATCCCAGCCTCTGTAGAGAGCAACAGACAGTCCTGGGCTTCACTTAATCTGGGTCCTTCCACCACACAACCAACAAAACTGCACCTCTTTGTTCCCGAAGCAGTACCCTTCCGAACGTAAATTTTGTCAAAAAAAAAACTGGGATAGATTCGCCACATAATTGGGAAGTGCGGCTTCACCTGAGAACCCTACCCCTCCCCTTTTTTCTTACCCTGTGTGTGCGACATTTAAGCGCACGTTAAAGATACCCAGGTGGTCAAAAATAATCCAGAGCCACCCACTACGGCACTCCTCATCGCCTGCGTTCGTGGGCGCGTTAAACCTCGCAATCAATCAATCAATTCAATTTTTTCTCATCCTCTCTTTTAGAACCAAGTGTGCGCCGCCATATCTGTTGCCAAGCGTCTGTTGCTAGGCGATGTTGTGCACGCGGCCCGCAGATCAGGCACCCCTCTTCTTCTCCATGCAACCGTGTGAGTGCGCCCACGGCCGGGCTAGAGCAGCGGCGTGTGCGCGTTGGTGACGGAACTTTACGTCGATACGGGGCTACATTGTTCTCGCCGCCGCCGCCGCCGCCGCTGCTGTCAAGGCCGTATCAACGCAGCGCGCGCGCCGCTCTAGCCCGGCCGTGGTGCGCCGTCACTCGTTACGCCGGGCTCCGCTTGATGGCGGTACGACTGTGAAACACATGACTGTTTCACGTTACAAACTCTACCTCACCGAACGCACAGTATTCCCTTGAGTTCAATGTCAGTGCGATTAATAACGTCTCTGTTGACGCCACCGTTTAGAATCGGATTGGAACGGAGCAGATGACGCACGCCGGTGTTTCTTTTTTCTTCGGCGTGCGGGCGCAGTGGCCCAAGCCGCGCCGTGTCCTTGGCGCATCGGCCATGTCTGTGGCCATTTCCAATGTTGCCAGGCGAAGAAATTGACCGCTAAACTTTTCAACGAATAGCACCTATAGAAGATCTTAATAACCGGCCTCTCACTGCCGATATAGCTTGCGATTGTAGACAGGACGCAGGCGGCCAAGACGTCACGTGGGCTCCAGTGAACAAGGAACCACTCCCAACGGGACACACGAGCAAGAAGAAACTCAATTCTGGAGGCTTAGTTTTAACTTGTTTTAATGCGTGTAGTTCATGCAAAACCAGTGTTCATTTTGTTTGCAGCATAGGCTTGGCCGCTCCTCCGGTTCGGCTGAGTTTCCCGTCACAGTGGATCAGTCACTCAGTCGTTATGCTGCTGATCTTGAAAACGCAGGTTCGAAGACGCAGGTTTCAGCAGGTTTCAGCAGGTTTGTCTAAATCAGGCAAAAGACGAAAACACCCATCGGGCGAGCTTTTGGCGCCCGTTCAAGTTACGATGTGATCTTGATTACGGTGCACTCATAGCCCAGTCGCAACTTTGGCGCGTAAATTCCCTAAATTTGAATTTTGTTACGCGGCGGCAGAGCAAATGAGGCGAGCGATGGTTAAGGATGATGAGCAACCTATTTACAGTATGTACAAAGCAGCCATGAGATAGCTCGTGCAGGTTGCACCCAGCTATCCCCTCGTCGTCGTCGATGGTTGGCCATGGCGCCATGGGGGATTGTCCAGTTATGTCCCGTGACAATATTGTTGTGTGAGCAATATACGATGTATATAGGCAAAAGTACAGTGTCACTCCGCGCAGCCGTACGAGCTACAGAAGAGCACAGAGCGACACCGTGGAGAGATCTGCCTTCAAGAAAAAACTGTCTAAGCTTGCACTGCACTAAGTCGTGCAAGGCTTGAACCATAGCGGAATTGCAGGATTTCTTTCTACGTGAGCACTGAAGGACACATCCTCACGCATTTGTACAAGTTTTAAATTGCTTATTTACATTTTCCATCATCGCTTTGCACTGTGCTCGTAGTAATCGTCATATGCGTCGATATCGTCGTCATCTTCATACCACGCATCAAATGCACGGTAGCGCTTGACGACAGCTAGAGCGCGGCGCGTACGTGCTCGACGCACGCGGGGCATTCCTGGAGTCTCGTGGAGGTTCCGAGGAATAGGTGGTGCACCAGCTGTGGCGTTGTTGGTTGCTAAGCAACGCGAGGCGCTCCTCGCAGTTTTCGCCAGTTTTTTTTTTTTTTTTTTTCTAAAGCCATTGCGCGAGCCGGGGACGCTCGGCAGTCGCCGTGAGGCACGCGCTCACGAGCGCTCGGCATTTTCTTGGTATTTTTAACGCCTTAGGCTCCTCACGTTGCGGTCAGCTACAACATCTCCGCTGTTAATGACGGGCTTTATTCTAGAAAGGAGAAAGCTGCCTTCGCAGCGATGCATAGGTTGCCAGGAGGACGACGTCGATTTGAAGCCCGGTGCGTCACCTGCCTCTGCACCTTCTCGGCGGGTCTCATGACTCCCGGCACCACTTGCATGTGCGCGGTGTAGTAAGTACGGAGTGTGCAACCAGTGTAGGGTGGCAAAACAGGAATCACGACATTCCAATTATCGCGCAGACAAAATTTACTTTCCAGAAAGTTCTCGGCTGTCACCATAGTGTATTTTTTGTAATGTTGAAATTACATACTCCATAGCCATTTTTGCTCTTGTTTAGAACAAATGCTTAGCTTGATGCCTTCGGAGCATTTTTCCTTGTCGTGAAGAATTTTATTGCGGTCGTCGGCCCATTTTGGAGCAAAATTCATTTTGTTCAAATGACCATCTTTCCAGGTTTATAAACGCAATCTTTGAACGTGCCATTCGAGCTTCGGGGAATTTTGGGAGATATCAAGCTGAGAAAGTGGGAGACCCTAAGTATTTGCAGATGAGCAGGAGAGCGCACTTTCTCGCTTGCCTCAGAACCACATGATATCTTGGCCAAGAATACGAACTGAAGGGAAGAAGCGGCTACTCAAAAGCGCAAGATAGCACCACTCTGCAGTGAAGGTCCACCATATTTAGCCTGATGGAGGTCAAAAGATTATTCGCTATCTCCCCGTTCGCTTTGTTAAAAATGAACTATTTTGGTTAAAAATTAAATATTTTAAAATATTTTAACAAATATTTCATTTTTAACGTCACATGGGCTCCAGTGAACAAGGAGCCACTCCCAACGGGCCACATGACCGAGAACAAATCCAATTCTGGAGGCCTTAGTTTTAAATTGTTTTTAATGCGTGCAGTTCATGCAAAACCACGGTTCATTTTCTTTACAGCAAAGGCTTGGCCGCACCTCTGGTTCGGCTGAGTTACCCGTCGCATTGGCTCAGTGACTGAGTCGTTATGCTGCTGATCTTGAAAGCGCAGGTTCGAAGACGCAGGTTCGAGCAGGTTTGTCTAAAGTAGGCAAAAGACTAAAACGCCCATGGGCCGAGCTTTTGGCGCCCGTTCAAGTTACCGATGTGGTCTTGATTAATCCGCAGCTCTCCACTACGGTGCGCTCATAGCCCAGTCGCAAACTCTGGCGCGTAAATTCCCTAAATTTGAATATTGTTGCTTGGCAGCAAAGAAAATGAGACGAACGACTCTTAAGAATGATGAGCTATCTATTTAAAGTATGTATGTAGCAGCCCTGAGAGAGCTCACACAGGCTGCTCCCAGCTATCTTCTCGTCGTGGTCGATGGTTGGTCATGGCGCCATGGGGGATTGTCCAGTTACGTACCACGACACGATTGTTGTATGAGCAATATACGATGTACCTATATAAGCAAAAGTGTAGCGTCGCTCCACACAGCTTCCCTGAATTATTTTTTCTAGTCGCCTGTCCCCGCTCTTCGACGATAAATTCCGCGGGGACTGCAACATTAAGACTGCTGCTACTACAACGTAACTTAGCTACTACAACGTAATTTTAGCCACAAGACAAGTTCCTTCCGCCGCAGGCACACTTCCCCGTTTGCATTCGTCTGTAAAAACTTTCGCGTCTTGAATTAACCCAAGTCTGAAACTGCACAAGACAACTTTCAAGCACTCCTTCAGGATTATACGCTTTTAGCGATTAAGATCTCGTGTGTTGTTCTTGTTTACAGGTGGATGAACAAGGATGGGTGAAAGTAAAAGGAAAATACCGTCGCCATTGGCCGAGCAGATTAGGGTAAAAGCTACTACAAGTCGGCGTGGCATGCGTTCAAGAAGAGAGAATTCAGTGAAAGTTGTATCGTTCAAATAAAGATTACAGCATCATTACCATATAGCTTCCCAGCTCGTACCAACACGTCTTCTTGCCCAAGTGGAGTGGGGACGGACCGACACAGGCGCACACACGGCCACACCGGCGCCACAGCACACACACAGGCCACACAGACACACACAGGCCACACAGGCGCACACAGCACACAGCACACACACAGACACACACAGGACACACACAGCACACCAGCACACACAGCACACACACACACACACAGCACACCACGCACGCACACACACACACAGCACGGCACACACAGGCACACCCCAGGCACACACCCCAGGCACGCACACAGGCGCACACACGGCCACACACGCACACACACGACGCACACACAGCACACACCGGCAACGCACACCAGGCCACACGCCACACAGGCACACACCACGCAGACGCACGCACAGCGCACGCACACAGCACACAGCACAACACACCACACAGGCACAGACACACGCACACAGGCACAGACGCACGCACACAGGCACAGACACACGCACACAGGCACAGACGCACACAGGCACAGACGCACACAGGCACAGACAGACAGACAGACACAGACCGATACACAGACAGACAGACAGACAGACTAACTTTAGGCCACAGCCGGGGCGAATAAACCAGCGACACCTTCGCCGTCGTCCGTCGGGCAGCAGGGCCCCTTTTGGGGAGGGGCCGGTGCCGTCGTCCAAGCGGGCCAAGTCTTCTTGGACTTGAGGGTTTGGATGACGCAGTGCGGCCTGCCAGTGCTCCTCGCTGGTAATGGCAAGGACAATTGGGAGGGATCGGTGCCTGAATAGCGGTATATGCTATCACAGGGCAATATGATGTGGTATAGCGATGAGTGAGGGCCAGACCAATACGGGCAATGCGTCTATGTAGATTTCAGGAAATATTGCAGACATGGTGGCAGCGATGGGGAAGTAGCAGGTCGGCAGCTGGTGAAAATGAATGCCAAGGATCGCGATAGACATGCATGAGGAGGTGGAAAACTGCTAGGCTCCTAATGGTAATGTGCGAGGATGTCCCTGTATCCGTGCAGCCTGTCCCGTAGAGTGAATATATCACGGATTGGCGACCCCATCGAACCTTTGAGACTAAAGCTCGAGCCGCTTCGTAGGCGGCTGACTGTCCAGGTAGCGCGGTATGGGCGGAAGCCCAGGCGACAGTGAAAGAGCGGGATGGTATGTTCTCTGGCATCGAAAGACTGATAAAGTTGCTGGGGAACACTTTCGTAGAGAAAATTTAGTATAGCTGATATAGAATCACTGATAATAGTTGTTTTAATGTGAGGACTGTAGGGCCATAGCCAACGCGATGGTGCATTTTTTCTCCCCGCCGTGGGGGATTCCGTAATAGGCGGATGCGAGTGGTGCTTCTGTCGAGTCAACCACCGAGCAGGGAAAAAATTCCACCGAGCTTGGAATGAAAAGCTAAAAATCAAATACCCTTTGTGTTCCAAAAAAAGAACAGGTTTGTTGCAATTATCTTGTTTGTCTGCTGGTCCGAGCGCATTTATGGCAACATGGGATGTTTGAAGAACTGTATTATGACGAAAAGCGAAAACGTTCGTGCCGAGATTTTGGCGCACGTTAAAGATCCTAAGATGGCCAAAATTAATCCGGAGCCATCCACTACAGCGCGCCTCGTAGCCAAGGTGTACCAAGTGATCGTACCAATAAAAGACCTGGTCGGTAATGTATCGTGCAGTAGAGAACCACACAAATAAATTACTATGCAACGGCATCAAAATTTGCGTGTGCAATTATATGTACATGTCAATGTCAGTAGAGCGTAGATGCTGTTCGAGGCCGTAGGGGTTAGAGCTAAATTCAAAGCGTTTGACGCAGTTGTTGCTTGCGTCTACCGGTAAGAAGCACACGCTGGAGCAGTGGTTTAATAACAGCGTTCGCTGCTTCCAACGATAGTGGCCGGGCAGTTATAGGCCGGCACCAGGGACGATCTTCGCAGACAAGGTGGTCCTTCCAGAAGTATCGGCGACGACGCGTTCACGGCAGGCACTAGCTGCCCTCAGCAGCATTTGCCACGATATTTACAACTGCCCTGAGTCACATCATTCCGCTGGTTCTAAGCGCTCAGTCCGGATGAAGGTTCTGGGGAATATCGCAGAATATTAACGCAAAGTTTTACTTAGCTAGTCGATCCGAGTTTCCCAGTCACCAGCAATTTGACCTTCATTTGACCTCAGCTGCGCCGTAGCCTTGGCAGCGCGCTACGTGACTCGCCGCGCCGAGCTTCGCCGCCACCGCCGGCTTGGCGCATGCGCTCTCCGCAGATGAGTCGCCGCCTTACCACGCGACTCGCCTCACGCCTGGCTAAGATAGCGCCGCGCTTGCCTAGTTAATGCGAGCTTGACCGTGGATGACAGCGAGGCCGGGCCGTCTTCTGTAAACGTCGCGCGGGAGCGGGGGCCTTTGAGACGCCGTCGGCCAGCGGCGCCTGATCCCACCTCGGATATGGCCTGGCGATTTGCTTCACTAGTAAGGGTCCGGAATGCCAAGTGCGCGAATCTTGAGTCAGACTGAGTAATAGCGAGATGTTAAGCTCGCCAAACGCCGGCAGCGGGACCACCACCGTAGACAAAGGCAAGCTTTGGACGAATGGTATAATAATTACAGCTAAATCAAAGGTTAACCAAGTTACACCAAGACGTAACAATGCTAAACCAAGCTTTCGCTTTGAATGTCCAGGATTAGCTTAGCTAAGCCGCAGCCATTCTTATTGTACTATTAATATTCACGAACATTCCGCAGGCTGACAATATGCAGTCT